>CAUYON010102607.1:0-16255 GCA_963573935.1 Arctocebus calabarensis | reverse complement strand
CAGCAACCTCCAACTCTTGGGCTTAAGCGATTCTCATGCCTCAGCCTCCCTAGTAGCTAGGAGGGCCTACAGGCACTCGCCACAACGCCTGGCTATTTTTTGTTTGTTTGTTTGTTTGTTTGTTTAGCAGACTCAGGCCAGGTTTGAATCCACCAGGCCTAGATACATGCAGCCAGTGCCCTAACTGCTGACCTATGGGCACCCAGCCTCATGGATGGGTTGTATAATTGCGGTGTTCTTTTACATTTCCCTAATGACCATATTGAACATTTTTTCATTGGTTTTAGATAATTTATACATTTTTGGTAAAAACTCTGATCAAATCTTTTGCCATTAAAAATCAATTTTTCTAGGGCCAAGCGCAGTGGCTCATGCCTATAATCCTAGCATTCTGGGAGGCCAAGGCAGGTGGATCGTTTGAGCTCACGAGTTCAAGAGCAGCCTGAGCAAGAGTTTGAGACCCTGTCTCTAAAAGATAGCCAGGCGTTGTGGTAGGTGCCTGTAAATAAAAGGCAAAAAACCAAAAAACAAAAATCTAGCATTGAAATTGTGTTTTAAAACAATTTACCTGGCCTGTAAATTCACTACTGGGATCAGCTGAAATCAGGACACCGTGTTTATCCTTTTGAAATCCAATACGCTCGGTCAAATGTAAACGTCTTCACCTGCTCTGGATTTTTCGGGTCCTGTATGGCCGTGGTGGTTCTGGAATGCATGGAAATCACACATGTGCTCCCCGAATTCTTCTCCCTCTGTAGTCAAGTTACAAATTCAGAGTCAATCCCTATGTTTTTTCTTATTCATGTTGTTTTCTGCATATTCATACCTAGTAAGAAGTTAAGCCAGGAATTTACCATTCGCTGTTTCTTCTCTAATCGTTGTTATTCTTGGCAGCTGTTACAAGTCATTTTTCTCATACTCCTCAGAATTCTCCGACACCTTGGCCGTGGTCATGTTAATCTTTGGAGAATAGCTGTCTCTCAAACACGCAACTATATGAGTAGCGAGCACTAAAGCAGTGGGGAGATTGACTTCCCACACAACTATCCTCCTGTCTCATGAAACTAGTGAGCAATCATCAATGAAAAGAAAAAACAACCACCTTATGCCTCCAGAAATGGTCCTAAGGGCCAACATCAAGTGAAGAAATATTTATTCAGGAAAATATACAGCAGTGGCTCACACCTGTGTCCTAGCACTCTGGGAGTATCCCTTGATCCCTTTAGACCAGCCTGAGCAAGAACCAGACCCTAGCTCTACTAAAATAGAAAAACAAGCCGGGCATTGTGACGGGCGCCTGTAGTCCCAGCTACTTGGGAGGCGGAGGCAGGAGACTCGCTTGAGCCCAGGAATTGGAGGTTGCTGTGAGCTGTGATGCCACAGCACTCTATCCAGGGTGACAGCTTGAGCTCTGTCTCAAAAAAAAAATTTTTTTTCACACTTTTGGGTGGCGCCTGTGGCTCATCGAGTAGGGCGCCGGCCCCATATACCAAAGGTGGTGGGTTCAAACTCGGCCTCGGCCAAACTACAAAACAGAATAATAGCCAGGCATTGTGGCCGGTGCCTGTAGTCCCAGCTAATCGGAAGGCTGAGGCAAGAGAATCGTCTAAGCCCAGGAGTTGGAGGCTGCTGTGAGCTGTGTGATGCCACGGCACTCTGCTGAGGGCGATAAAGTAAGACTGTCTGTACAAAAAAAATTTTTTTTCACACTTTTTTTTTTTTTTTTTTGAGACAGAGCCTCAAGCTGTCACCCTAGATAGAGTACCATGGCATCACAGCTCACAGCAACCTCCAATTCCTGGGCTTAAGCGAGGCTCTTGCGTCTGCCTCCCAAGTAGCTGGGACTACAGGCACCTGCCACAACAACGCCTGCCCATTTTTTGGTTGCAGCCGTCATTGTTGTTTGGCGGGCTGGGGCTGGATTCAAACCCGCCAGCTCAGGTGTACATGGCTGGCGCCTTAGCCCGTTGAGCCACAGGCGCAGAGCCAAATTTTCACACTTTTAAAACAATGTTTCTAAGACTTCTTATACTCATATTCTATGAAATTTGCCTTTTCTGGATATGTTTGCTGCAAGAACCTCGTAATAAAGACTGAACTGACAAATATATAATTCAACAAATTTATGCTAAGCTTCTCTGTGGCAAATTTGTACTTTAGCACCCTCTGCTGGGGAAATTATTATACACCTCTGTTTTATAAGTAGGTGATTGCTGCCAATGGATCTTTTTGACTTGTGCCTTTTAATATAGACTCTGGAGTGTATATTTTTGAAAATCTGCACTAAAAGAAATATCTTCTTCAAACAAATACTCTTCTGACAAACAATATGCATACCAATGGTATTTGTCTCTTGAAGATCCTATAGAAAGAGACAAGGACATACTGTCATTAATGTACGTATCATTTATACACACAAAATGCAAAAATCTACTCAGTGAAAATGAGGTTTATAATACTATGCCTTTCTCTCACATTCCCCATGCATGCTTGTGCACGAGCATGTTTATCAGCCTTCTGTCTCCACTACAGTGTCTCCTGATTTCACCTGCCAAATCCCCTCCACAGTATGCTCCCATTCATTCAGCAAAGCGTGTGGCAAAGTGCCAAGTGATGAGAATCCCATTTTAAGTAAACAGATGTTATCTCCTGTCTTAATCTGTTTTGTGCTGCTGTAACAGAATACCATGTGTTGGACCATTTATAAAGAAATGTGCTTCTTTATGGTTCTGGAGGCTGGGAAGACCCAGATTTATTATCAAAAGTTCAGCACTTGTCCCCCAAAGCTGCATCAGAAAAAGAGGGACGAGCAGTGTGGAGAAGTAAAGAGAAGTTTACTATTTTAGCAGCAAAGGAGGATGGTCTCAAATCCACATTCCTCCTTCTGCGCAAAATCACAGAGGCTTTAAATATTTTGATCCCATAATCCCATCTTGGGCCGAAATAATCTTGTGGCCTCTGCCCGTTCCATCTGCAGCTAAGATCTTGTGATCTCTGCCCAGACAGTTCTCTCGAACTATCTCTTGTGGCACAAACACGAGACATTCCTGTCCTTCCCAACCACTGGCCGGAAGCAGGGATGCAGGTTTCAGTTCCCCAGAAGTTGGGGAGACAGAAAATATTTTTGCCATTTTTTTTTTCAGCCTATTCCCTCTACAGCAGACTGCAGGGCTGGCACCTAGTGAGGGCGTTCTTGCTGTTTCCTTCTGTGGCAGGAGGTGGAAAGATAAGACAGGGGGAAAGAGTAAGATGAGAGGAGGTTGAATTCATCTTTATCAGGAAACTTCTCTCTTGATACCTAACCCACTCACAAGATAATGGCATTAATCTCTTCCAGTGGGCGGAGCCCTCATTACCTAATGACCTTTGAAAGGCCCCACCTCTTAATACTGTCCCGACCACTTAACTGTCACTTAGGCTGACAGTAGGGCAGACTGGGCAGCATCCTGGCCCTCCTCCTTCTTACTAGCTATGGCTCTTTGGTCCAGTTACTTAATCTCACCTAACCTCTGGTAAGATGTTCCGCATCTATAAAATGTGAATTATAGTACAGGTTGAATGTCCCATATCCAAAATGCTCGAGACCAGAAATGTTTGGGACTTCAGATTTTTTTCCTAGATTTTGAAATATTTGTATGTATAATATATATATATATATAGAGAGAGAGAGAGAGAGAGGTATTTTGGGGATGGGACCCAAGTCTAAACATGAAATTCGTTGTGTTTTATCTACACTTTATACACAAAGCCTGAAGGTAATTTTATATAATATTGTATATACTTTTTTTGTGCATGAAATAAATTGTGTACATGAGGTCAAGTGTGACATTTTCTACTTGCAGTGTTACATTGGTGCTCAAAAGGTTTTGGATTATAGAGCATTTTGGATTTGGGATTTTTAAATTGGGGATTAACCTGTAGTTCCTACCTAGAAGAACTGAGGTGAAGATGAAATGGTTAATGCAGTAGACAAGGATGACAGAAATGTTATCAGCCACTGTTAGACATAAATTACAGTGTGAAATCTTGATCCTAACTCTTAATTTTCATTATAAAGTATTACTTTATTAATTAACTAAAAGTACTCTTTTAAACTAGTGGGTTGAAAATATTGGCTTCAGCTACAGTATTAGGTATAAGTCTTTTTGGTAATCTTCAAATGTAATTTTTGAAATTTAAATGTAATTTAAATTTTGTACTAGAAAATAAAAATCCAATAAAATGTCACATTTCTCTGAAATTATAACAGTCAAGGCTTCATTTAAATGGGAGGATGAAGTCTCCATTCTTGAAAACATGGCACATTTTAGGAATTTGTTCCTTCTTGCTCAGTGGTCTTCTCCCCTGCCTCCTACTGTTACCCAGGTACTTGGCAGGGGAAAGTAGTTATGGAAGTTTAGAGAAAGACAGATTGAACTGCTAAAGGAAAGAAACATAGTATCTAGCTTTCAAGTATACAGTATACTACTTATGAAGTTGGGAAAATAACAGTATAGCTACCTTTTTAAAGTTTTTAATTGGTTAACTTTTCCCTAAAAACTAACAAAAACTAACCTAAACGGCTACAATATAAACTTTTATATATATGATCCAGAACCAAATATTCTACCTAGTATGGGAATGATTATACCATGAAAGGAAAGGAGAATCAGCCGTATGTGCCTTCTTGCTCATAACATGCCCCTCCTGTCTGTGTAGGTAAAATCTGTTACTTACAGTTAGCAGTTGAAATTGTTTGGAAACTGATGTGCATTCAGTGCTGAATATCACTTAAACCACTGCTAGGACTTCCTGCACATTAATGTGGATTTCCTTCAAGTCAAAATGTTAGTAGGAGACAAGAGTATTTGAAATAAAGGTATTTATCCAAATAGAATCTAAAAGAAAATTTGAACTCTCTCCTTTCCTTGGTTCCTCACTCCTGTTAGCTATGAAGCTTGCAGGTTTCCATGAGGCCTTAAATACCTAGAGTGACCTCCTTCCCCTTCACCTCTCCATCTCCCCCCAGGCCCTTGCCCAGTATGTCCTAATTTGTGTTTCTGCAGCCTCTAGTAGGTCATCTTCAGACCAGGGGTCTTTCCGGCATAACCTCAGTACTACTGCTAGGCCTAATCCTTTTAAAATGCTACTTTGGTCTTGTCATTTTCTCTTTCTATACTCTTGTGAGTATAAAGTATACTTTGGCTTTAATTTTCCCAAGTTTTCAGATGAGTGCTTCAGTCCTGACAGATCTCCTGAATTCCCACACGAACACTGGCGTCTTCCTGCTGAACTCCTTATGTTCTGAATTGCTACCTTCACACTCAGAATCCTGCAAGGCAAATGTCACCTTATTCCCCGATCAAGTCAAAGATTTCAGAGCACTGACTTTCATTCAGTCACCTGTACTAATAGCCTAGAAGTTATTGTTGGCTCTTCCTGTGTCCTCAGCAGCACGGCCAACTCGTGGGTTCTGGCTTGACAGTGTTGCTCCCATCTCCCCTTCTTTCCCTGAGTTCAGGTCTTTTGCCTTTTCGCTCAGATGACCGGGCTGGGCAATATAATACTGTATATTAAGGTCATAAAAAGAAAAGATGAGAAAGCTTATATTTTCAAGATTTAAGCTTCCCTAATATTTGCTGTAGACACTAGAGCCCTTACCTGGTCCTTAGGTTACACATCCATGTGTCAGAGTAACAGGAAGTATCCTGAGGGCATACGAAGAGTTCCACTGTGAACTGCTGTTGCCTTGCTATGTATGAGTTATTTTCAATGGGCCTAAATTTATAAAAGCAAGACTTCAAAATAAGAGGTCATCACTAAAATGTCTAGGCAAACCTTTTATACCACACAGGAGTATTCTGGGTTTTATCGTGGCCAGTATTTAAAGAAAAGTTACACATTTTTTTCTTTCCACTTTTAGGCAGAAGTGTCATAGGTTGGATTCTGTGAAGGCAAATTCTGAGGCACATTCTGCAGGATGATTATTAGGACACGCCTCGGTTTCAACACCTGCAGAGAGAAGTCTAAGTCCCGTAGACTGAGCAGAGGACAAGCTGAGATGCATTTCAGGCCAGAGACTTCTTGGCTGACCCCATGGGAGCTCTGGAGTTAGACTGGCCCTTCTGAGTTACCCTGAGTTGGGCCAAGATGTCCAGATCCTAATATTCCTGCATGGGACAGTCACTGGATATGGGCCATCCCAGAAAGGGGGGATACCAGGTGCTGCCTCAAATGCCACCTGCATTCCTATAGCTGGAACACAACCAACATAGAAGGGGCTACATCTGGGTGGTAAATCACAATGTACATCTCACAAGACAAGTGTACAAAGTTTGCTGACTGCTATGGTCTAAATGTTTGTGTTCCCCAAAATTCATATGTTGAAACTTAATCCCCAATATGATGGTGGGGTCACTGAGATGTGATTTGGTCAAGAGAGGGAAGCCCTCATGAATGGGATTAGTGCCTTTATGAAGGGGACCCCACAGAACTGCCTTGCCCATTCACCACATGAAGACATAGGTAGAAGGCATCACCTACAGATGAGGAAGTGGACCTTCACCATTGAGTGTTTACTCAATCTGCCAGTACCTTGATCTTGGACTTCTCAGTCCCCAGAGTGCTAAGAAATAAATTTCTATTGGTTATCAGCCACTTAGTCTATAGTATTTTGTTCTAGAAAATGGAATACTAAGACACTAACCTTTTCTGCAACACGAGTGACTATCTTCTTTAGCATACTATGTAGTAGATATTTTTGGGATAATAACCACATTTAATCTGTTTCCTCAAGACAAAGGGAATATTTTATTAATAAATAAGAAATTTGGATCGGCACCCATAGCACAGTGGTTATGGCGCCAGCCACATGTACCGAGGTTGGCAGGTTTGAACCCCGCCTGGCCAGCTAAACAATGACAATTGCAACAAAAAATAGCAGGGTGTTGCGGCAGGCGCATGTAGTCCCAGCTGCCTGGGAGGCTGAGGCAAGAGAATCGGTTAAGCCTAAGAGTTTGAGGTTGCTGTGAGCTGTGATGCCACAGCACTCTACCCAGGGTGACATAAAAAGAGAGAGAAATTTGTTACTTTAGAAAGAAAGTCACCCTATGGAGAGAGTACTGGGGAAAGGAGGGCCAATAAATATTTCCACCGTTAGATAATTTAAGCCTGTCTTTGCAAAAGCAAGTGAAAAAGAAAAAAGATTTAAGTCTAAAACTATACAACCATGTTACCTATTTGCATGTAAACCAGGGCACAAAATCATTTCATATTGTTGAAAATTTTCTAAACAAGGTTTCTGTGAATTTTTAACCTATTTATTAATATAAAAACAGTACAAACAACATCTCTGGTGTGCAAGAACAACATAGGAAAGATGGAAATTTGCCAGCTGAATTTCAGTACAAATCTTTGTGTAATACATGGATGGGATTTTAAAGATGTATGTCACAATTCAAAAGTCAGCCAGACATGCACGGCTTCTATTTGGATCTCTGCATCTTCTTGAGGTATTAAGGGAAAATGTTTCTCTACTCACCGTACTGCTGACACTAGATGTGTGTGGATGTGTGGGGCGGGGGTGTCCATACCAACCAATTCTTCAAATCTGTAGACACCACTGGGGTATCCTATCATTCAATTCTGACACTATCTAGAGTTAACATAGATGCCACAGGTTAAAGGCTCAGTCCCACAAGACTGTTCCCTCTTCAAATGCCTCTTATAGCCATGAGCTATATAGCCAGAGGTGCTCAGGAAAACCCCTCAGGTTTCATAACTTGCTAGAATGCTCACAGAACTCAGGGAGACATTTTACTTTCCTTTATTGTGTTATTATAAAGCATATGATAGAGGATACAAATGAACAGCCAGATGAAGAGATACAGCAAGGTCTGGAAGGATCCTGAGCCATAGGAGCTTCTATCCCCGTGGAATTAAGATACACCACCTCCAAGCATGTGGATATAGTCCCCAACCTGCAAGGTCTCTGAATCTGGTGTTTCAGGGATTTATATTTCATCATGTAGGCATAACTCTAGTCCCTCTGTCTTCCCTAGAGGATGGGGAGAGAACTAAAGATATTCACACTTCTAATCATGGCTTGTTCTTTCTGGTGACTAGCCCCATCGAGGTCCCACCAGGTGTTGATTTACTAGAATAAAACACTCTCCTGTCACTCAGGAAATCGCAAGGGATTTAGGAGTTCAGTCTCAGGAACCAAGAACAAAGGCTAAATATTAGAATAAACGATGCTCCTAGCACCCCTATTGCTCCAGAAACTACCATGGTTTTAGGAGCTCTGTGTCAGGAGCTGGAGGCAGAGACCAAATAAATATACATTTCTTATGTCATAGGTATCTTTTAAAATGATGATAAAAACATTCAGATAAACTAAATTTGAATAATTGAACTGCTAAATCTCAAGGATTAATCTTTTTCAAAGATCTTTTTAAAGCAATGAAGACTATCTGGTGATTGTGATGGGTTGATTTGTGTTCTACAAAAAGATAAGTTGAAATCCTCATTCTTCTGTCCCCAGATTGACATTATTTGGAAATAGGGTCTTTGCAGATATGATTAAATTAAGATAAGGTCCTACAGGTGGGCCTTTATCCCATCTTACATGACTTGTGTCCTTATAAAAGGAGAGAAGACGACACATAGAGAAGAGGCCAGGCAAAGAGGAGGCAGAGACTAAATTTCTGCCAGTGTAAACCAAGGGACATCTGGGGCTACCAGAAGCTGGGAGAGAGGAGGAGAGCCTCCCCTGGAGACTTCAAAGGGCTCATGGCCTGCCAGCATCTTGATTTGACTTCTAGCCTCTAAAACAGTGACAGAATAAGTTTCTGCTCTTTAAATCTACCCGGTTGGCTCCACGCCTATGGCTCAATGGGCTAGGGCACCAGCCACGTACACCTGAGCCGGCAGGTTCGAATCCAGCCGGTCCGCCAAACAACAATGATGGCTGCAACCAAAAAATGGCCGGGCGTTGTGGCGGGCGCCTGTAGTCCCAGCTACTTGGGA
Source organism: Arctocebus calabarensis (assembly GCA_963573935.1). Taxonomy (NCBI): domain Eukaryota; kingdom Metazoa; phylum Chordata; class Mammalia; order Primates; family Lorisidae; genus Arctocebus; species Arctocebus calabarensis. The sequence goes on along the minus strand of CAUYON010102607.1, from coordinate 7,249 downwards.
GGAGGAGGCAAGAGACTCGCTTGAGCCCAGGAATTGGAGGTTGCGGTGAGCTGTGATGCCACAGCACTCTATCCAGGGTGACAGCTTGAGGCTCTGTCTCAAAAAAAAAAAAAATAAATAAATAAATAAATAAATAAATAAAGCTACCCAGTTTATACCACTCTGTACTTTGTGGTTTTAGCAAACTAATACGGTCATATTAAAAATTTTCCCAGCCATTAAAATTTTAGGTAGGGGAGATACCACTTCACCCATTGCAGTGCACATGTGCATTTTTAACCCATGAAGAACTCTACATTGTTGGGTAATGGAGGCTAATAAAGTACTCTATTATCCACAATATTTCTGTAAATGCTACCAACTGGAAATTATAACAGTAGAGTACTTTTCGGAATCCAATCCTACCCTTATTTTATACACTATTTCCTAGCTGTGATCTTTGGCGCAAAAGGCAACACCTGGAAAAAATAGTTTGTACCAGTTTTAAGGAGTATCTCTTTGGGTTTTTGTAAATAATTTTAACTCAAAATTGCTACTTTCAATACAAAAAGTAAAAAGGTTTAAACTTAAATATTTTACTTTTCTTCTCCTCCTTTTAAATTTTTCTCATACTTTTCATAATGTAAAAGTTAACAAATGTGCTAATTTGTTAGCACAAATTGCAAAAAAAAATGTATTAAAGGTATGCACTGACAATTTTTTTAACTAAATATACAACAAAATGTTTAAGCATATGCTGGAAATTGTGTTTGAAAAGTTATTTGGAGAAATAATTTGAGGCCTAGAATGGTGAGCCTCTTTGTTTCTGCCAGGCCTTCAGGCCACGCCTTACTAATCCAGGATTCCCTTAATCCAATTTCAGAATTTGAACTTTTCTGGGTCAGCCAGATCAGTCAAAGCCAACCCAGGATGCAGGTTTATTTTCTGGTCCCCCTTTATTCTGTGGTGTAGCCCTTTGGCATCTGAGTCCAAAGTGCCTGGGCGTCTGGTAGCAGCACGAGCTTGAATCCAGTTTCCTCCTCAGTCCCCAGAGCTGTGGAAAGCACCTGGCAATAGCCTCATTGCTAAAGGACCTTCAAAGGCCCCCACAGGCAAAAGAGCTTCCCAATGCCTGGCTCTTGTTCCTGATTTTCCATTTCTATTTTCTCCCCAATCTTGACTCAGTTATTTCTCATTGTCTTATTAGCTCTTTGATATTTGATATTTTAATTCTGCTTTTTTAAAATTTATTCAGCTGGAAAATAACTAGGCTATTATGACTCAAAGGAATATTCAAAACATGTTTAGAGACCACTTTCTAAACTATGCCAGTGATTTCTTCACTCCCCCATCTTTTCTCACCTACAATATCTCCTCTGCTTTGCTGCCAGATCAGCATTTTTCAAACATTACTCCCATCAAGTTATTTTCCTGCTTAAAAAACAAAATTCCTCAATGACTCTCATTGCGTGGTCAATTTAGTCAAGCTGGAATTTCCCAGTATTTCCTTTCCTGTTTGTTTCTGGATTAGTTTTGGCCAAAAAAGACATGCTGGGTGATATTTGGGAGGTCTAAATGAAACAGCTGCCAATTTTTTTTTTAATGTTTTGATGGTTGGTGAGGAGTGCTAGGTATATTGTCACTGAGCTGCAGCTGGCTTGCTAAATTGGCGAGGAAAAGCACCCCAAACCACTGTTCTTTCACGTACTAGGCTGAACAGTGCTGTCCCCTCAAAATTCAGCATTCACTAATAACCTCAGAATGTGACCTCACTTGGTAATAGAACCTTTGCAAATGTAATTAAGTTATATTACAATAAGGATTAGGGTGGACTCTACATCCAATGACTGGTGTCCTTACAAGAAGGCCATGTAAAGACACAGAGACAGATGCACAGGAAGAATGCCTCTGAAGGCGGAGTCAAGACTGATGCAGCTTGCTGAAGGAATGACAAGGATCGCCAGCAGCCACCAGAACATAGTGGAGGGCGCATGGAAGCTGGAAGCAGGGAGAGGCAGATGTTGGTTCTAGTTAGTGTTTGCCCAGTCCAGTCATCTCCATTGGTCCTACTTGGCCCTAGTGTTTCCAGTTTGGCCTTGCCCACATTGGGTATTCCTTCTCAACCACTGCTTTAGCAACCGTGGGCACTAAGCAATAGACACAGAAGCAACAGCTGCCTCAACAGCTTCCACAATTGCCTAAGATTTAACTCCTATAATAAATCCCTTATTCCATACCACTCCTGGAGATTTTGCTTTTCAAACCCTTTTCCAAATTAAGTGAAAATGAACTGAGTGAAACCAATCTTGCCATCCAGTTCCTTATATGATATTAAACTATATAGAACCTCCATAGCTGACCACCTTCCTACACAGACCACATGCTTATATTGACCTAATTTTCACGGATCAGATATGCATGTATACATTAGTACAGCAGGCCTAGTTCCTTATGTTGACTACTTCTGTGTGCTGAACCCCAGTCTCTCAGGTGGTGAACTTACAGAGGTTCTACTGTATTAGGTTATTAAAATTGAGATCTATAACTTACCAAGGACCTCCTAAGTACAATGTGGGGCTATGCTAGGTAAGCTCTTTATATACAGCACCTCATTCGGTTCTCAACTCAACTCTATGGAGAAGGTAATAGAGCAGTGGTTCTCAATTTTCCTAATGCCACGGCCCTTTAATACAGTTCCTGTGGGTAGTGACCGTGAACTTGGTACTAAAGTTGCTACTTCAACAACATGGGGGTTAGGGACATCAATCCCTGAGTCAAAAATCTGTATTTAACTTTTAATGGCCCCAAATTAATAGCCTACTGTTGACTGGAATCTTTACTATTAATAAGCAATCAATTAACACATATTTCATGTTATATGTATCATATTGTATTTTTTTAAGTCAGATTAATATGAGGGTACATGTGATTAGGTTACATTGTTTGCATTTGTTAGGTAAAGTTCACATTGTAGTTGAGCACTTCACCCAGGGGGTGTGCAGTATACTCCTACATTGTGCCCATTAGGTGAGAGCTCACCAACACCTCACCCTCCTCCCCTGTATTCTTATCTTATAATAAAGTAAGATAGAGAAGTAGGTGTTTGGTAAATATTTGATGTACGACTGGATTTTCCTTGTAGATAGGAATCTTGTCGTGGTTACCTTGTACCTACCGCAGGTTTAGTATAGTTCTTCCCACAGTATTTAGTGAACAAATGGCTGAAATTCAGGCCAATTGCCAGGCTTTAGAGACCAAACAGTTGGATCAATATCTGACAAGCTCCTACTATGTGATAATACATAAATTCTGCACCTATGTCTTCTCTTTCTTATCTTAAAAGTAGTATTGGCTCAGCGCCTGTGGCTCAAGCGGCTAAGGAGCCAGCCACATACACCTGAGCTGGTGGGTTCAAATCCAGCCTGGGCCTGCCAAACGACGACAGCTGCAACCAAAAAATGGCCAGGCGTTGTGGCGGGCGCCTGTAGTCCCAGCTACTTGGGAGGCGGAGGCAAGAAACTTGCTTGAGCCCAGGAGTTGGAGGTTGCTGTGAGCTGTGCCACAGCACTCTATCCAGGGTAACAGCTTGAGGCTTTGTCTCAAAAAAAAAAAAAAAAAAAAGTAGTATGGGGGCTGGTGTGATGTTCCCATAGCACTCTGGGAGGCCAAGGCGGTAGAATCACTTAAGCTCAGGAGTTGGAGACCAGTTTGGGCAAGAATGGGACCCCCATCTCTACTAAAAATAGAAAAATTAGCTAGATATTGTGAGGGGCACCTGTTGTCCTAGTTACTTGGGAGGCTAAGGCAGGAGAATCACTTAAACTCAGGAGTTTGATGTTGCAGTGGCCTAAGCTGAAGCCATGGGACTCTAACCTGGGCAACAGAGACTCTGTCTTTAAAAAAAAAAAAAAAGAAGTAGTATGGAATTGCTGCAGAAACAATGAATGATGTTACCTGAAAATTTGAAAAAGGAGTAAGATAGCTACAGGACAAAATATCACCTTTATTCATAATAAAGGCTATGTTGGAGAGCATACTACAATAATATGAAGCCAGCCAGGCCTGTTGATTCAACCCTAAGTGAAAGCACGGAGGGTAGACCTCCTCCTGTCGATGGCCTATCTGCTTACAAAGCAGCTCATGTGCAAGAGGAATGTGGAAGGAGAGGAGTAAGCAAACTCAGCTATCTTTCTTAAATTTACCAATTAAGTCACTCCTACTCTGACCAGGACTGAGGGTTACAAGCATAATGAGATCAGACATATTATTACATTAATTGAGCTTCTTCCCTACTAAAAGGAAATAGCAGGGGAGAGAAAGTGTTTCCCTGTAATAGTCAAATATGGGAAATAAGGTTTATATACATATTTATATGTATGTATATATGCTGATATGATTTGAATGTGGGTGTTCCCCCCAAATTCATATGTTGGACCCCAATATCTAATGTTACATTATTAAGTAGTGAGGCTTTTGGAGTTTGCAAAAAAAAAAAAAATGTGGGGCCTTTGGGACGTGATTAAGTCATAAGGGTCCCATCCTCATGAATGGGATTAGAGGCTGGGCACTGTGGCTCACACCTGTAATCCCAGCGCTTTGGGTGGCACGGAGGTGGATCACCTCAGCTCAGGAGTTCAAGACCAGCCTGAGCAAGAGGGGGAACCTGTCTCTACTAAAAATAGAAAAATTAGCTGGGCATTGTGTCAAGTGCCTGTAGTCCCAGCTAAGCCCAGGAGTTTGAGGTTGCTATGAGCTATTAAGATGCCATGGCACTATATAAGGGCAACTGAGTGAGACATTGTCTCAAAAAAAAAAATTAATGAGATTAGTGCCCTTATAAAAGAGGCTTGAGTGAACTCCCTTGTCTTTTCTATCTTGTGAGGCCACAGCAAGAGGTGCCAGATAGCCCTGACCAGACACAGTGTCTGCTGTTGCTCCTTGATTTTGGATTTGCCAGCATCCAGAACTATAAGCAAGCAGTTATATGAGTTGCTCAATTTAAGGTTTTTTTTTTATAGCAGACTGAACTGAACTAAGACATATACGAACATATACATATTTATGAATACTAAATAACAATATAAAACAGTCCAAGAGCTATAACAAGATAGGCACATTGCTAAATGTAGTTCATACCAGTGTCTAAGTCTGACTACTCATCAAAATCTAGAGCACATTAAAAAATTACAGATCCTCAATACTCCCTTCCCCACCTTCAGTATCCTGAGCATGAGACATGGTACTCAGTTTTTTAAAGCTCCTTAGGTAACTTCAATGTACAGGGAAGACTGAGAACCATTGGTTTAGAGGAGCTAGACAAAGAGAACAGGAATCAGGATGTCTTATGGGGGAAGAATGTGGACAGACATCGCAGAAGTGGAAATGAAGTAGTCAGAAAAGAAGGGGCAAAGCATTTCATAAAGGGATGAGAACAGGACTCCAGAAATGACGGTGGTTCAGGAGTAACCTTCAGACTATTTTTGCAAACCCTTACAGAATTCATCCTTGGAAAAATTATCTGTGCTAACATATATGGCAAATAAAAAAACAAATGACAGCATGGTTTAGCATAAAAGACCTTAGACTTTTTGGAGTTAATAGACTTTGTTTTCTGGCTGTGTGACTTTGCCCAGTCACAATATCCTTCACACTTACTTTCTGCAAGGGCTGATACTTAAGAATCTCTTCTAAAGATTAGACTTTGTCAAGATAGGAGTTTCTAAAGCCATCTGGAGAGATGGCTGCACTATCTTCCTCAGTCCAGGAAATGGCACCATAATTCACCTAGAAACTTGGGCTAAACAGCTGGGAGTCGTTCTTTATTCTTTTCTTCTCTTCCTCTGCCCCCACATCTAATCCATCAGCTAATCTTAATGATTCCCTTCTAAAATGTATCTCAAATCTATCATCTTTCACTAATTCCACTAACTAAATTAAGATTAATTTAATCTTAATCCAAGCCACTACCTTTTACTTAGATTACGCTAGATCTTAGATTCGGTAGGTTTCGTGTAGGGCCCAAGAACTTGCATTTCTAACAAGTTCTTAAGTGAGGCTGATGCTGCTGATCCAGAGACCACTGTTTGAGGACCACTGCTTTAGAGCAATGGTTCTCAATCACGAGTGAACATTAGAATCACCTGTGAGCTTTAAAAACCATCCATTCTTGGATCCAACTCCTAGAGATTTTGATTCATTTGGTATAGGGATGAGGTTTGGCCATCTGTAATTTTTATTTCTCTCTAGGTGATTAAAAATCAAATGTGCACCCAGAGTTGAGAAACACTGTCAAGGCTTAGAGCAATGGACAAGTTTGTCTGCGGCTTGTAGCTGTTCCTATTACCAGGTATGCTATTCCTCTAGGTCTTTCAATGGATCCTTCTTGTCATTCAGGACTCAAGAGTAAACACTACTTCCTCAGGTAGGCCTTCCCTGATTCCCTCGACCTAAAATATCATAACATCACTATCTTTATCACACTTCCCTGTTTCCATTTCAGGAACTAGCAGTTCCTGAGATTTCCCTATTTATGGTTATTGTCTGTATTTTCCAATTGTAACACAGTATAGTATCTTGAATGCAGGCACCTTGTTTGTCTTAGTCACTGCTCTATCCCCAGCATTTAGAACAAGCTTGGCACCTTATAGATAATCAATAGGTGTGAATGAAAAGAGAAAAGAAAACTTTTAAGAAATTCTTCTGTGTTATTTTCAGCTTCCTTTTACTATAACGTTTTACTTATGCAATCTAAATGAAACATCCATGAATAAAGTACAAATTGATTTTTTGTAAATGTATGTTAATCATGCTGGGTTCATTCTGTCGTCATGGGACCCTTATATTACATATTCAGCAAAGAAATTATCTCTTACTGTATTTCCAGATATGGCATTGGCTCATAATGCTGCTTCTTAGGGAATAAAGCTCACACAGTAGGGCAGCTAGGATTGTAGCTTAGATTTGTTTGTGGAGACAGAAGACAGGAAACAGAAATTACCAGAACAGTATAAAGTACTGCAGGGACCAATAGTTAAGCTGTGATTCCTTCTAAAAGAGGGACCCATTTATCCTCTTCCTTTCTGAGGGTTCTTTTATTATTATTATTTATTATTTATTTTTTTTTGAGACAGAGCCTCAAGCTGTCACCCTGGGTAGAGGGCTGTGGCATCACAGCTCACAGCAACCTCCAATTCCTGGGCTCAAGCGAGTCTCCTGCCTCTGCCTCCCAAACAGCTGGGACTGCAGGTGCCCGCCACAATGCCTGGCAATT
>CAUYON010102605.1:0-13491 GCA_963573935.1 Arctocebus calabarensis | reverse complement strand
ATTTGTATCCTTGGGGTCGCAGGTCGCTCCAGCAGTGTTGATGTGCGTTCCTCGACCTTATTTCTTGGCTCAGCTCCAAACCGTTGGCTTTCTCGCTAAATTTCTGTCCTTTAACTCTCCTTCTGGACAGGAGCGTCTGCAGAAAGCTGGCTACAGACCGCCATCTTGGCTCCTCCCCCTCAGAAGAGAAAACTTTAAAACACAATTCACTTGGATCAGTCTTGCTCTAACTATCCACTCTTTCTAAAGCATTCAAACAAATCCAAGGCAAGTTCAAAAGCCCATTACTAAAGTCTTGGCATCCTTGATTTAGAGGATCCAAGAAACATACAGATACAAATCCTAAGCAATTTTTTATAATGATCCAAAATTGTGAGGTTCTGATTTTAGAATTCACTCCATTTTCTTATTTAAATGTAGAGTTCCTACATTGTTTATTTTATAAGCAGTTGCTCATAACTGCTATTTTCTAGGGAAAATTGATAACCATTATTCTATGTGCTTTGTCATCCTATAGTTCCCTGAGATGGTATGAATATATTCATATAATAGGTGTGAATGTGAATCTAACTCCAGAAGAGAATTGAATAAATAAATTTTCAGAAGCCAAACTGCACAACAGAAAATTAGATCTGCTCTATACCTCACAGATATCTGTAATAAGAATGTATTTCATCATTTCTTCAATTTGTTATAAGTAGGGTAGTGCCTATAGACAATGATTTCATGAATTTGTTTAACAAACATGAGCTGAATGCATAATAAGCACTGGGGATTGGCCTAGATGCTATATATACCAGCAAATCAGACAGGCAAAATTCCTGGCCCCAGAGAGATTGTAGTCCTGAGACATGAACACAGCCAGAAGCACAATACCAGGGAATGTCACTCCTTTAAGCTTCTGGTTTACTTGTCTTTCTCCAGTGACACTCCATGGCATCATGGAGGAAGGCAAGTAACCAGAGGCTTAAAGGAGGAATATTTGCTAGGTAAGACAGTCACAACTAATAGCAAATATATTTGGGAAAATCCAATTGTCTCTGAGAACCAGAGGTAAGAAAATGTTGTTCTAATGAGAGGTTTGGCTAATATTGTTTAGGTAAAATTGCCAATTTTAATTTCTACCCAGAAATTTCATGTCATAAATGAATAGAACTTCTGAGTTGTTATAAAATATTCCATTCTGTGATTTGTGACTTGAGATTGTTTATATACATGTAATTGATGTTTCTTTAGAAACACTAATTTGCCACAAAAATACTTATTGAGGCTACACATTCAAGCAGTGAGGACGTAGAGGTGACCATGATAGAGATGACATGCAATTATAGTGAACATTTGTCATACATTTTAGCTACTCAACAACTGAATGCTATTCCCAATTTAGAGAAATTGTCACTTTTTGAGTCTTGGTAAGACATAAAGACTTTCGCCCCACAGAAACATTAAATATTTTTTTCCAGCCTCCCTTGCAGCTACCTAGTTTCAGGCACGTGAGTTAGGCTTTGCCAATCAGAGCCAGTAAGACAAAAGGAAGGAGATGTAGGTCACCTTTTCTCTAGAATTGATGACAGTAGCAGTGACTAAATGTTCAGCTCCATGCAGAAGTAGAACATTCATAGTTGCTGTCATGCTAACAGTAGTATCTGGCATTCAGTGAAATTCAGAATGTTTCCTCTCAGAGTAGCAGATTTTAATGCAGTATTCCAAAGCCTTAAGTCTAATTTTCCCCAACTCATCCAATGATTATAAGCTACCCCAAATCTTCTTAAAAATACATTTTTCTCATTGTGATCCAGTAGTCTTCTCTTGCTTGCAGCAAAGAATCACGACTGACAGACCATCTTTGGAGCCAGCTAACCATCAGAAGAAACAATTAGAGTGAGATGTACATCAAGGCCTAAGGGGCTCAGCAGCATGTTGATTTCTCAGAAACATTTCAGGGTAAAGACACACAAAGTGTTGGGCTCTGCATCTAGCATCTTTGTGTTTTCCAGCAGCTGCAGCCAGTGACTGAGCACAACAGGGACACAGGATGGGCTCATTTCTAGCAGACAGGAGACTCCTTTGATAGTGATTCTAGGTTGGGGACTATGGTCTAAGACACTTCCACCCAACTTTCCTGCCTTTTCCTTCCCTCACTTCTTTGGAGGTCAGATTTGCATTGTGATCTGATAGCTCTCCCAGCCTCTCTATGCTCCTCCCCTATGTTCTCCCACAAGTATTTCTCCTAATTACCTCCTACACCCTTAATCTCGTCTGTCTTGGTGTCTGATTCTTGGAATACCCAGACTAACAGACTTTCTTGTTGATATTTTGGGTCACCATCACCCACACATTTTATTTTAATAGACAAGAAAATCAACTGGGATTGGGTTCTCTCTCATTTCCAACTGAAGGGAATACAGGTGCCTTTTTTCTTGCCTCTTCCTGCTGTAGCTTCCCACATGGTTGTCTGAAAATCTTGTCTGGACATTCAGAGCTACCCTCATTGGTGTAAAAGTCTAAAATATTTTGAGCTATAGCACCCTCATCTTGGCAGTAAGCCTCAGGTGCCTCTCTCCTTGTCAGGCTGCCCGAGGTATGAGTGCTGTGCCCCTACAGTTGTGCTCTGAGCCTCCTCTCCACCCCTTCAGTGCCATTCTGCTGTATAAAGGAACCATCTCCCCACCTCCAGGCTGAAGAAACTTCCTTACCGAGCCCATTGTATGTGCCATTACAAAGGTCTACATTTTTGTGTTAATCTTCATCTTAAATCCTTTTTTCAATAATGTTTACTTCTCACATTCCTTCTAGAAGCCTGGAATCTATATTTCTCTTTCCAGAACTCTCCCAAATCTACAGTCTTATTTTCAACAAAATGGGGTCCTTCTACACAGGGAAGCTTTCCAAATATAACTATCTGAATAGACTTTGGAATAGTGGTTCTTTCCCCTACCTGTTGGGAAACTCTCTACTTGATCTTGGATTAAACATTAGCCTAACAAAGCAATGATCACAGCTATATGCTTGGATATTATTTTTAATTTGCCATGCTTTTCTATCTTTATCTTTTGGGCTAATTTATACCCCAAACCTGCCCATCCCTGGTGAATAATTCAAATGTTAGACCTTCGTTTCTCCCATCTTTTTTAGCCATACCTCACAGACAATTCCCAATATATTAAAACAGGAAAATAGCTTTAAAAAGCCTAATTCCTCTTTCCAAAATATTTATTCCTAAATAACTGATTAACCCAATATCAGACAGAACTAAATATTTGTTACAAAAGTTTTGATAGTTCATAGCAGCAGCTAGAAAGAATATAGCTACTTTAGCATTTTCACTCAAAAAGCCTAAAAATGCACAATGCATAAAAACAATTCTAGAATTGGAAGTTTCAGGTTTCGAGTTCAATCAATCAGTTACTAAATATTCCTCATTGCCTGCCTGGTTATGTGTTTGAAATATGTGAGGATCATAAAACATGATCTCTGCCTCCAAAGCATTTTCAATCTCCTTGGGGTAGATAAGACCAACATTTAGGGAAAGATTGAAGAACAATGAAAGATAGTATTCTTTTCATACTGGAAAATATGTCAAATTTAAATCTATTTAAAATAGGTAGCTTTCTGAAGGCAGGAATGTTTGGGATACGACCCTTGGAGGAGAAGAAACTTGAGGCTAATTCTTGATGAGGACAAAATTTGATAAAATGTCCATAGGATTGGTGAGAGAAATTCTCTGCAGAGAACAGAATATGACTTTTGATCATACAGAAAATTCAAAGATTCTTTGATACCTCAAGCTTCGAGCATCTGGTTGGTGGTACCTATGGACATTGCTATGCTTTAGGTTGGCAGAGCCCATTGTAAAATACTGTGCTTCCCCTAGAGGTAATGATTGGTGCTCCTGAGCACCTGCTCAGGAGGTAAAGATTAGTGTTCCTGAGTTCAACTGCTTCCCCTAGAGGGAATGACTGGTGCTCATGAGCATTGCTGCCTTCAGATGGAGCTTGCAGATGCTGACCTCCTGCCCATCTGACTCTCAGTAGTTATTTTCCTAGAACTTCTCTGCCTCCAAACATCTGCTACTTCTTCTTGCTTCCTCCAAGAGGGACTGTGAGTAGAGATATTTGAAGGGTTTGGGACTCCTGTTTGCATACCAGCCAGACTGACTGTGGCAGGAGCATCTGGAAAGCCTCTCTCTGCCCTGCCCCTGTCTCTGTTGCTCATCACATGCTCTTTCATGATATGAGTCATCACCATGACCAGTTGAATCCCAGTGACTATAGATAAACAATGTCAGGAGCTCTAAATTATAATGTTAGCATCTCTCATTAATTGTTCTTTAGGACATATAAAGAATATTGCTAATTGACCAAAGTCTATTCAAATGCAAGTTTGAGCTGGGCATTACCAAAACTTTATTGTAGTCCTAAAACAACTGGAAACCAGTATCTCATCAAATTGGCATCCTACCCAGAGTTACCTCATCTTGAGATGTGGTTCTTAGGTAGAGAAGGGAGTAAAGAGGAAGAAATGCCACTGTTACTGATTATTAATCTACTTTTTTCTTTCATCACAGCTTAATATGATAGGAGTGGTACTTCATTATATAAATGAGGAAATACAACTCAAAAAAAAATTCCCAAGCTCTGAAAGCCTGAAGACACAGAGACAGTTCACATCTTTGACAATGAGGTGATGACACTGTGGTGAGCTTGTGGTTTGCAGTTGCCTAATAATGTATCATTTCAAAAAAAAATACCTATTCATGTTCAAAGCTTCTCTTCAGAGACTAAAAATATTTCCAGTCAGTTCCTAGAAAAGCTTCCCAGAAAGTGAAAATTTTTCATAAATGCATTAAACAGGAGCTTCAAGGCATTAGCCTCATATATATTTATGAATAAACCTCATATAAGCCCAGATAGATCATGGGTCATTTTCCATAAAGTGTAAGAAAAAGTACATCAAAATATAGCCACCTGCTTTCTCATTTTAGATACATTCCTGCAATGCTGAGCATAAAGTAAGGAAGTACATATTTTATATCAAGGCATCTTTCACAGGAGGGTTGTATGAAACCCTGACTAAAAGGAAAAATCCACTTCTGCTTCTAACATAAATCTTCTAAGTTATAAGGGAGTTTACAAATAAGGCACGTTTTAAATGTCTATATCAAACACCTGCATGTACAGGTTCTTTTTTAATTTCAGATTGATATGAGGGTACAAATATTTAAGTTACATTGTTTTCATTTCTAAGGTAAAGTTCAAGTTGTTGAGCCCTTCACTCAGGGGGCATGCTGAACACCCTCACATTGTGCAAATTGGTTGAGATCTCATCAATCACCCCCAATCACCTCTCTTCTCCCCTTTCCTTCCTCTCCATTCCCCCTCACTAGAATGAACTTGTGTTTTTCTTTCATATGGGCATGTGTAGTTGTTGATATATTTGTTTCATATTAGTATTGAGTACACTGGATACTTTTTTCTTTTCATTCTTGAGATACTTTACTCAAGACTATATTTCAACTCCATCTAGGTAAACGCAAAAGACATAAAGTCTTCATCTTTTCTTATGGAAGAAGAAAAAAAGTCATTTAACACAAGGACATTTACACTAGAATGTTTATTGCAGCTCAATCCAAAATTACCAAGTCTTGGAAACAACCCAAGTGCCCATCAACTCATGAATGGATTAACAAACTGTGGTATATGTACTTAACGGTTTCATATCAGAACATAATAACCTCAATTTTAGAGTGAGCTAATCAAGAAATCAGAATATATACCATCTTTTCCAATGAAATACACATGGGTCTTGTTCCTGAAGATTCTAAGATTCTATCAACTCACTTTCACAGTTTTTTTTTTTTTTTGTAGTTTTATTTTCTTTCTGCATTTTGAGCCCACTTATCTCTCCCTGGAGTACTGCAGTCACCTCTGGCTGTTCCCTTTATCATAGGCCTCTCCAACTTCCTTGCTATGCTAGTTCATTTTTCTTACTATACTACAGTGTCACTGTTGTGCTTAAAATCTGTTATTGGTTACTACAATTTTTAAAAGATCAAATTTCTTAGCTTAACAGTGCAGCCCCTTTCCAGCATACCCAGGTTTGGCCAGATAATGCATCTGTCCATTTCCATATCTGGCCACGTGTTCTTACCCCAGATATGCCTTTCCCTGCTGGTCTGCCAGTCCCAGCCTAATGGTTAGATTGAAATCCACCATGGGCTCCAATGGAGTGCATGGTATGTCACTGAATTATAACTTATCTCTGTACACCATTCACACCATGAGATCTTCATGCTCTTGAAATCAGAAGTCATCTGTGGTTTATTCTTTGTGTTTTCGGCTCTGAGCATTTGCCTGAAATAGGGTAGGTTTGAAATAAAGGACTGAGTAGTGAGCGAATGAATTAATGATGAATAGAGGTGATGAAATTGTATTCACCGATACATTATGAATAATGATATGTCCTTAAGAAAATAGCCACTTGTTTTAGAGGCTTGTGTGTAATTTTCTGTATAGCATTAACCAGCACATAAATAACATTTGACAGGGGAAGCATTTCTTCTCTGTATTTCAGTTTTAATTCACCATTCTTTATGGTGTTGTTTCTGAGGACACAGCATACATCTTTATTGACTAAGTAAAAGCTGAATACCTTCTCATTTTATAATTTAAAAATTCCATAGTTGAAGATGAAGTTCTTATAAGAATAGCCAGAGCTAATATTTACAGGGAATTTACGATGTGCCTGACATTGTGCTCAATATTTTACATAAGGGTATCTCATTTAGACCTCTAACAATACTTTATGCTAGATATCTGTCTTACCTCTACTTTACAGATGAAAAAACAGAAACGTAAATAAATAAAGTCATTCATTTATTCAAGGTGAGGTAGTAAGCTCAGGCCTAGGAATGAAACAGGCAGTGCCAAGCCAAATGCCCTATCCTCAGACATTGTGCTCCTTTGTTCTTTGATGGACCAATACCTTGAATGTAAGTATGTCAGGTTCCTTTTTCTAGTTTCAGGGTTTCCCTCTGTAAATCTCTCTGTAGTTTCTTGACAAACACGTCAACTCTGAAGCTTATGAATTACATCATCTTCCACCACCAAAGTCTCATGGCAAGTGTATATCTCACAGTTCACTTAGTCAAGCTTAGTCACTCCTATATCAAATTATTTGTGTTATTTCTCTTTTAATTCTTCCTCCAGTTTCTGCTGCTTTTATTCTCCCGCCCCTAGTTCTACAAAGAAGTTTATATGGCTAAGAAATAGTCTTTGTTTTCTCTGCTGAGCAAGTGAAATAAGGTGCAGTTTACTTTGTTTTGGAGTGATTATAAGAAAATCTTCTTAGAGCACTGAATCAGGAGTTCATATTAAAGTAATTTGCTCACTACAGAAAAAATAAATGGTTTATTATGGTTATCTGAGTGAAATACCTCACTGGAGGAAGGGAAGATTGGCAAGTTTATGAATACTGAGACAACCTTTTTGCTAAGTGAAGCATGTTAGTTCTTTTAATGTATAATTCAATTGCTCTCCTGGCTCAGCAAAAGACTTGAGAAGGCTCTGAGACCCTTCTGTAAAGTGTACTTTATGAGCTCAGTCTCAAAGGCAGGGAGTGCAAAGAGAAACCGTGGAGGGATGCCGTTCAGTGACTTGTCTTCATAATATACACAAGCTGGTATGAGTGAATCTAGAATAAACAATAAGATGGTTCATTTCTAAGCAAATATATTTTCTTAGGACTGCTCATTTCTAATTTTCTCAGCAAAGGAAGCATAAATTAATATGCTTGCCTTAAAAAGAATAATTTATAAGTCCCTGCTTCATAAGTTAGGAGCATGAAATGATGGGGGAAGCACATACAATTTATGCTTAGAATAAAAATTTAGACTTGATATAACTCTAAATATCATAGGTAGCACATGAATAAGTAAGACTGAACTTGCCAATATCAGACTCTGTAAGGCTTTCAATTTGCCCTTAATTTTATGAGCATGATTACATGAGGAATATACACCAACACAATCCCATCTATCACTGGGTAAGAGACATGAACAGAACCTTCTCTTAGGAAACAAATGAACGGATACCAAACATATGAAAAAATGCTAATCATTCCTAAGCATTAGAGAAATGCAAATCAAAACCGCCTTGAGATATCACCTAACCCCAGTAATATATAGCACACATCACAAAGTTCCATATTTGTGGTGCCAGATGTGGAGAGAGGGAAATACTTTTACATTGCTGGTGAGACTGCAAACTCACACAACTTCTTTGGAAAGAAGTATAGAGAATCTGCAAAGAAACCAAATTAGACTTCCCATTTGACCCTTCAATCCCACTACTAGGCATCCACCCAGAAGAAAAAATATCATTTTCTCATAAAGACAGTTGCGCTAGATTGTTTATTGCAGCTCACTTTACAATCGCCAAGATGTGGAAACAAACTAAATGACCTTCAACTCAGGAATGGATTTACTGAGGTATATTTATACCATGGAACACTCTTTAGCCATAAAAAGATGAAGACTTTACATCTTTTATATTAACCTGGATGGAGATGAAACACATTTTTCTCAGTAAAGTATCACAATGGAGAAGCAAATATTCGATGTATGCAATACTAATATGAAGCAATTAGATGATCTGATACATGCCTACATAGGAGAAAAACTCAAATCAGTTCATGTTTGGGGGGAGGAGGAAGGACGGGGGAGGGGACTGGTGTGCTCTCACTGAATGAGCATGAGATGGGGATGAGATGGTGCAGGACACTACCACAAGAGGGACTCTACCTAACAGATTCAAATATTGTGACCCATTGATCTGAAATTAAAAAATAATAATAAAAAAATAAAAAATATACACGCTGGGGAAAAAAAAGAATACACACCAAATGACTTAAGTGAAAATTGTGACAATTATAATCATTAAATTATAAGTGATTAAGTTATAGAAATGAAAATGGCAGCTTTTTTTCAAGAACTCAAGAGACAGCCAAATATCATAAATAAAAGGAAGACAAATATAAACAAATCTTTTTCACAAAGTGTTAAGGCAATATACAAAGTTTCTTTTAAAAATTAGTTTGTTTCTTTAGTTTCTAAAATATAATTTGGATTAGCCCAAATTGATTTTGAGCTGGCTTTCTAAATTTTGATATCCTCTAGAAAATAAGATTTTTGATAACATTTTTTAATTGCAAACTAGCTTTGAAGAAAGAATGATTAATTTACAAAGAAATGTAACCATGTTTATAAATTGGTTTTTATGCAAACATACTAATTGATATGCTTTGGTAACTTATTATATTTTAGAAGAAATATTATGGTATTAAATATGACATAAAAGTAGAGTGTTCTATGCAAATTTTCTCAGTTTTGTAAGTATACATTCATGCATTTTGGAAATATTAAATTAGGAAAGCCATTTTGGAGAAGCATGCTAAAGAGTGGGAAGCAGGTCCACTGTGTACGGATTACCAACTTGTCTGAATTTGATGAGAAGAATACTCACACACAGAAATTACAGGAAGTGGGTTTATTACTTACACATAGAAAGGGACAGCAGAAGCATAGCATTCACTGAAAACCAGTCCCTCAAGACTCAGGAAAGCTACCTGAGGGGGGCTGATGGAGTCTTAATTCTACATGTCCCACTTGTCCTACAGAAATCAGGGCAATGTAAATTGCTGGACTAAGACATTGAAAGACGTCCTGGTTCTATGGGGCAGGTAGAGTAGAGCCCAAACTGTTCCAGTCAGTCCCCAATTGAGGATGTTACATTCCCAACACATTCCATAGTTATTCTTGAGAAGTTTAAGTAAGAATGGGGCAGGGGTTGGGGAGCTGGTCAGTCTGAGGCCACCCAGAGAACTGCCCAACCAAGAGCATGATGCTATACCACATGGATCTTTCATAGTTTTATTTACAAGTTGTTCTAACTGTACAATAGAACAAGTCATGATGCTCTTGAATAAATGAGGTTTGTAAACCCAATATTGCAAATGGCACTGGATCTAAAAATATGCCACTAGGCTTTATCACAATATTATTTTATTATGCCAATATTACTATTGGGAAATAGATTTTTTAATTCTCTCAAGAACAAGGTTATACCTATTGAGAAGACGTGCTTCATGAGCACTATGTTACTACCTTAAATATCTGGAAATCTCATGTGTTTTAATTTTCAAAATGAAATTTTATTGGTAAAATATGGAAGTGGTTCATCAGTTGTACCAACCATGATGTATGAAAAAGGCTTATTATTAGGAAGATAATCAGAAGAAGAAGTTTATGTTTCATATAATATTGATTTGAAACAAATGAGCAGGGAAATCATTCTTTCTAAAGCAAAGATTATGTTTTTCTAAAAGAAAAAAAAAGAATAAAACAATGTGTTCAGCAAAACTTTTTAAGGTTGAGAATATTTTACAAAATTCTTCTGAGATGAAGATGTCCTAAGCAACTATATGCATAACTGTTTTATTAAATAATTTATTGTAGAATGGGTAATATTGCATCTTGAGGGCACTGAAATCTTTACACATATCTTAATCTATGGATAAGTTAATATCAACAGCAATCAACAATCAATAAAAGCTGCTATAACCTAGAGCTGATGTATTCCAGGATTTCTGAGATGTTCTTTGTGTCTCTGACCAGAATTCTTACTTTTCCCACTTCTCACAGTAGTCCTAGCACCTGTGATTATCAAAATTAACATGGAGCAGAAAAAGTATAATATGATTCTTTGAATAAGTTTTGTTAAACTCAGAGTGTCCAGGGCACAGTAAGGTAGTATAATTTAGTGTTCAAGACTAACTTTAAACAAACAAACAAACAAACAAAATTGGCAACCATTGAGTCCTGCCCCAAAGTTCAGAATCTTCATTCTCTTTTCAAATCTTTTGTTTTCACATCCTTCCCTTAACCAAGAAAAATAATTTTATGCCATCATAAACTGGAGAAACGTGTATCCTTTCTGACACTCCATTCTGTAGAACACCATCAGTTAATTTTGGATGCAGACATTCCCCTCCCTATTTTAAACCCAAAAGATTTTGTGCTGGCTAAAATTTACTCATAAGCTAGAAAAAGTAAAACTACATCAGAGGATAATGAAACAATGTAGTTGAGAAAATTACCAGTATGGCATAGTTAAGTCTGAAGCAAATAACTAGGAATAACAAAATAAAGTCTATTATGTAAAAGCAGTTTCATCTAGATTCTTCTTAGGAATGTCATAAAGGCATGAGAGCTTCGAACACATTATGTTTATCTTAAACATAATGCAATCTATTTCCCACAATGTCTATATTATTCCTCCAATGTTGAAAATCCTTTACCATTTACTCCCTTTTTTTAATTTCTTTTTTAAATTCTTTTTTAATTTCAAATTAATACAAGGGTACAAATTTTTAGATTGCATTGTTCTCACTTCCAGGGTGAAGTGCCCTCACCCAGAAGGTATGTTACACACCCTCATAATGTGCACATTAGGTGAGATCCTGCCTCATGCCTTCTCTCCTTCTGCCAATCAACTTTCCACCTCTTTCTACCCCTGTACTGGACTACATTTCTGTTTTATTGTTCATATGAGCATGTAATTGTTTATATATTGGTTTCTTAACATTATGGAGTACATTGGAAATTTATTTTTCCATTCCTGTGATACTTTACTATGAAGAATGTATTTCGACTCCATCCAGGTTAATTAAACTTTTTCTTTTTTATTACTCTTCAGTTGCTCACTCATTGATTATAACAATCTATTTCTAAAAGTATCTGTTAGAAGAATATTGGCATAAGCCTATCTGCTTTGTGCTATGTGGCAACACCTTCAGCATTTTTTAAAGCTGTATGTTTGGAATTATCTTACCTCGGTCAGCATGGAAGGGAAACAAGCATTGCATTGACGAAATAATCTGAATTTGACAAGATAGTGAAAGTGGTGACCTCTTACCTATTCATAGCAAATCTCTAAAGTATTTAAGTTCCTAGTATTGTTTTCATTTTATTTTTGAACAAGATATTGCACTGAGAACACACATGCACACACCTATAATGAGTATTTCTTATGAGTAAAAAGGGAAATGTAAAACAAAGTCCTCCTTTATCAGGACCATTGGAGAACAGATCCTATTTCTAATTAAAGAACCAGAAGGGTGGTTCTGGTTCTTTTCCATTTTAGAGTTTGTTTTTCAAAATTCAATTTAATCTGTCTCTGTGCCTGAGTTTGAAAGGATTAGGATGAGCTCTTCTTTGACTTTATTACTTCATGAACATAAAAGCCATTTTAGAGCAGGTCCAGATCTGTCTTAGAAGATGAGAACCGAGTAATCCCTTTCTGCTAAGGTAATGATTTTCGCCTCTTCACACTTTTAGCAAGTGTTCTTTCTATCCGTGTGCATACCTGCAGATGAAAGGCTCAACATCTTTGTCATGTTAAATCTACTTCTTAGGTGAGGTCAGTGTCCAAGACTAAGAGGCACACCACACCTAACTACTATAAAGAAGCAAGTTAAATCAATCTGAGAAATTCTGCACGTCGAATTCCATTCCATCTCCTTCTCAGTTCCACCCATCATGCCAAAATACTCACCATACACATTAGGGTTTTTAGGATTTTAGACATTGGACCAAAGATTGCTAATTGTCTTTTAATATCCATTTTTCCCTTTTTTGTTTTAATTATAGAAGCCCTATCACCACTGAGCTTTTTTGACTCCTTCCTCACCCCTATTGCCCTATTCAGCAACTACATTTCCCAGCCTTCCTAGCTTCTGGTTGTGGTCATGTGACATGTGGGATGTGAGAGGAAAGGATATGTGTATGGGGGAATCACTTCTTTAGAAAGGAAGCTGCTTACCCTCTCTCCACTTTCTCCCTTTCTGAAGTCTCGTGGGAAGTAACAATTAAGGAGCTGACTTACACTCAAATCAAATCTAGAGTCTTCCCTACCTTAGATATTATGTCCAACACTAAGCCAAATATGTGAGAGAAATATGTTCACAACTTGCTTAAGCCACTATATTTTTATAGCTTAGCCTGTACCTTAAATAATATATCAAGTAGTAAAAAAAATTGTTTAACTATTAATAACCTGGTACAATCAAAACTCACATGATAGAAATATAGGTTCTAGTGACAAACTAGTGTTCCAATCACAGTGATCTAAAAAACAAAGAAATAGTAAACTGTAGCTTAGAATTTGAATAGTTTCAAATATGTGCTAATATATTGTCTAATTTTATTGTTTATTCCATCCATATTTTAAAACAGATTTAAAATAATAATTTTATTATTTATTCCATCCAGATTTTATATTTTTGTAGTTTTTCTTTTTTTTTATTATAATTTTATTGAATCATAATTCTGTACATTGGTGCAATCATAGGGCACGATTCATATACATTCAGAAATGTTTTGATCGTACTGTTACAGATAGCCTTCATGGCATTTTCTTGATCACTATATAAAGA
>CAUYON010102604.1:0-20778 GCA_963573935.1 Arctocebus calabarensis | reverse complement strand
ACAGCTCACAGCAACCTCCAGTTCCTGGGCTCAAGTGAGTCTCTTGCCTCCGCCTCCCAAGTAGCTGGGACTACAGGCGCCCGCCACAACGCCCGGCCATTTTTTGGTTGCAGCCATCATTGTTGTTTGGCAGGCCGGGCTGGATTCGAACCCGCCAGCTCAGGTGTACATGGCTGGTGCCTTAGCCGGCTGAGCCACAGGCGCCGAGCCAAAGATAATTATTTTTGAAAGAAAATCAAAGCACAGTTTTTTTTTGTTTTTTTTTTTTTACTACTTTTTTGATCAGTGTAATTTAAGTGTGCCACAGGAGTTTAGCTATAGGTTCATGTGTGCCGTGAGATAAAAAAGGTTGAAAAACACTTGTCTAGGGCGGTGCCTGTGGCTTATCGAGTAGGGCGCCGGCCCCATATACCGAAGATGGCGGGTTCAAACTTGGCCTGTGCCAAACTGCAAAAAACAAAAAAATAGCCAGGCGTTGTGGCGGGTGCCTGTAGTCCCAGCTACTTGGGAGGCTGAGGCAAGAGAATCGCCTAAGCCCAGGAGTGGGAGGTTGCTGTGAGCTGTGTGACACCATGGCACTCTACCGAGGGCGCTCTACCGAGTCTACAAAGTGAGACTCTGTCTCTTAAAAAACAAAACAAAACAACACTTGTCTAGGTGGTTCCCTTACTTGCGTGGCCAGGATGGGTCACTTCCACATCTGTGGGAAGGGCCCCTGCCTAGCACCTAGGCAGGGCTGGCAAACATGTAGTTTTTAGTTGGGGCCGCTGTGTGCTAGGCTACCATGAGTGTTCTGTTATTGAAGCAAGAGAGTACAGATGGTTGAGGGGGACAACCAGAAGTTTCTGGAACACCACCCACGGCTCTCCTTCATTTGAAACTTCTGCTGTGCTTATCAATGTTGTCATTGGCTAAGCTAGTGTTCCTTAGGTTAGGAAGTGGGAGTAGGATCTAATACAGTGGCAGTCAGTGTGAACAAGGCAGTCTCCATCCCTGCAGGCTGGTGCACAAGCTGGTGAGCGCTGCTGCTTAGCTAAAGCCCTGAGAGCCATCAGGCTGCTCCAAGAGTCAGTCCGGCAACTTTGCACCCTGCCCCTGGAGCCACCTCTCAATCTTCCAGGCCTCACAGAGTCAGAGTTGGCCCCTCTGAGACCCAACTTGGGGATGGGGAGTGTGCTGCCTCCTCCTGACTTACCTTCTTCAACTCCAAATAAGACACCTAGGTGACATTTTCTAGAAGCCATTTGAACCTTGAACTGAGCCAGGGCTAGTAATACCCACTAGAGATCAGAGAGGCTCTCTGCTGTTGTCATCCATACATGGTGAGTTGAACTAGAGAGAAACTGTCACTCAGGCTCCCCTGGAGCAGATGACACTTCCATGTGGCTTGATTGTATGGGAGGTAGCAATTGCCTTTCACTGTCTTTCCCAGGTTAACCTTCATGTTTCCCAAGTCCACACTCCAGCCTGTGAAGCAGAGAGTGTAGCCCACAGGCATGCTGAGTGGTGGGGAGCCAGCCTGGGCCATAATGTAGTGGCCTAGATATCAAGAGACATGGTTCCAGTCATTGTCCTGCCCCCAGCCAGTCCTGAGACCTCACGAAGGCCTCTTCCTGCCTTTAGGTTTCCTGTGTAATCCAAAGCGCTACTCACTAAGTGATTTTTTTTTTTTTTGAGACAGTTTCACTGTGTTGTCCTCAGTAGAGTGCTGTAACATCACAGCTCACAGCAACCTCAAACTCTTGGGCTTAAGCGATTCTCTTGCCTCAGCCTCCCAAGTAGCTGGGACTACAGGTGCCCGTCACAACACCCAGCTATTTTTTGGTTGTAGTTGACATTGTTGTTTGGCATGCCCAGGCTGGGTTTAAACCTGTGAGCTCCAGTGTATGTGATTGGCGCCCTAGCCGCTGAGCTACAGACGCCAAGCCTCACTAAGTGACTTTTTATTTCTAAGAGGTGTCTTTTCTGAGCCTACTTGTTGAAGCTCAGCCTCTCTTTGAGGCCCTAGGCATTGCCTCGTTTCCACCGTGCTGGCCTGCTTTGCCCGGAATTTCCCCAGGCCCAGCTGCTGCAGGTGGCAGGCCTCAGAGGGTAGAGTCTGAGGCCCAGCCTGGCTAATGATTGACACAGGCTCCAGCTATTTTTAATTCCTGGAGTGTGGGTGGGGAGTTGAATGCTTAATAGCTCCTTCTGTAGGCTTTTTGTTTAGTGCCTGAGAAAATTCGGTCAAGGTTTGGTGGAGTGTTGCCCTGGGGCTGTCTGACTTGCTTTGGTGACTTAATGGCACCTGTGACCCATGAGGGCAAGGCACTGCCACTCTGCAGCCCATGTCCAGGGCCCCCACCCCCTTCCCAGAAGAGCTTGGGATGTTCTTACACCCTCTCACATCAGTTAAGGTCCTGCCTTAGGGTGGGAGACGGATGTGTCCTCTGTGCCTCTGGAGTTCCTGGAGTCACCCAGGGTGTGTGTGGAAGCGATGAGTCAGGGTCCACTGGTATTCCTGCCAGTATTTATGTGTCAGGAACCTCATGGGCCAGCCCTGTGCCAGGTGGTGGTGGGAGGCAGAGAGGAGGAGAGGCCTGTCCTACAGCCTGCAGTACCGACTCTCTCATTGAGGCACAAAAATAGAGCCTGGCTCTGCACTTGCTGAGCGTGTGACCTTTGCAGTCAAGCGTCATCACTGAGCCTTAGTTTCCTGGTTTTTGAAATGAGAGAGATAATATCTATCAGTAGGATCATTGTAAAGGTTAATGATGTGATGTATGTATTATGTACACATCCAAGGAGCTAGATAAAGAGGAGGTTTATTAGAACACTGGAGGAAACATTAGGCCAAATGCTGGGGAGTTCAGGGAGAATGATCAGTGTGTGTGTGGGAGGGCATCTGGATGGGCTTCCTAGAAGTGGGCTCCATCTGTTCTCAGGGAAGGCCAAGAGATAGGGTGATGGACCAGGTAGAGAGGACCCTCTGAGCAGAAGTCCTGAAAAGGGAACATGGCTGAGTTACGGATGTGCATTTTCTGTGGTTCCTCCCATCACACGTGTGCCTCTGGCACTTCCATTTCCTTGTTATTCCTCAGTCACCCAGCGTATTCCTAGCCAGGGCTGCTTGGATAGCTTAGCAGGCCAGCTGCAGAGGGTCAGCTCGTCTCCAGGTGAAGCAGAGTCTCTTCGAGAGTGATCTCTAGGTTCTTGCAGCTTCCAGTTGCACATGGCCCACAGGGAACTTTGTCACTTTTGGAGGCGCAGCCCTTGATAAGGGCCAATTGAAGGAGAAGTTTCCTGAGGCTTCAGGGCAGGGCAGGGGTGATTCAGCCTTGGGGGCTGGAATAGACTCTCAAGCATTCTGTGTTTGAAGGGACTGAGCACTGGGTGGTAGGTGTCAGGGCCTCGCTGGGGGAAGGAAGGCAGGGGCTCCCTGCTGCCTCCAGCCCTTGATCTTCCTCCCTCCTCTGCCCCAGTCTGTGGTGAGGGAAGGGCTCTGGGTGAACTTCTACTCCCATGATTGCAAATGTAGATGCTGGGGGGCGGGGAGAATGCTGCTAGCCCTAGCGAAGTGTCACCACACAGAAATGTAGGACACTTGTTGCCAAATCCGCTATTAACATTTTTGAAGAGATTTAAGCCAGAATCTCTCTTTTGCAGCCCCCCCACTGCTCTAAAGTAAAAGTCTGTGAGCTACAAAACCTTCACAGAGCTCCAGCTCCCAGGAGACAGGAGTTGAAAACTGAGCGCCCTCTTAGTGAGGGCCACTCATTGAATAGGTGAGGTGGACAAGGACAGGAGAGGCTTAGGTTTGCTAAGGCCCATCAGAGAGAAGCCAGTTTCCAAACACCCTTCTGCTCAGCTTCCAGAGAACACATTTCCTGAATTCTCCATCATCCTCCCCACTCTTCCTGGGAATGGCTTTTAAATATTATTGTGTGCATTTTCCTGGAATTGCTCTATTGTGTTTATCTCCCCAGGTAGAGGGAAAGCATAGTGCAGGCCAGGACTTTATTTTTACCTTCCCTGTCCCAAGACTCTAGCCTGGTTCTCTCATAGGCCCAGGTGGAATTACTATAAAGTTAATGAAACTTAAGCTTCACGGCCCCCCTCTGTACTTGCAGAGGCCCTAAAAAAGCTCTGGGAAGAACCCTAGCAGTGAGTTCATAAAGCCTTATGGTTTATAAAATTTGCAAAAAAGGAAGATGTTTTGTATTCTTTGATTTCTTAAAGAGAGTCCCTAAAATTGTGTAAGCTTCCAGCCTCACAAAACCTGGACCTATTCCTATAGATGCTGGTAAAAATTCCAGAGATTGGCTAGGAGAAGGTGACTCTGGAAGTAAATGGTGTTTTGTTTTAACTTTTACCTAAAAATATATATTTATTTTTTCAGAAAGTAGTTCAATAGTATAGTTCAGTTGTGTTGATAACACTCCATTTGTAAAGTTAGAAGAATGGTGCGTATTATGCTTTGTAACTCATATATATTGTATTTATTGCTACACTATAAAAATATTTCATAATAAAATAAAAGTCATTTCTATTGACCCAAAACCTTATAATGAAACCAGTGGTCTCCTGATGTGCCCCTACCCTTTCCCCCTCCATATCTAACCATTTAAAACTATTTCTTTGTCTTTAATTAATAGGCTTATCTTACTGTGTCTTAATTTATCAATTTTGACATTATATGTGACTTCCTGCTTGGATAGATAAGGAAATAATACATACATCAATATTTAGTGCTTGCATTGTTACAACATAAATAATATTGTTGAATGCTATGCCAAGTAATTTGCCATGGGCAAAATTCAGGGGTACAGCCCTTCATGTTCTGTTATTCCCAAAGTGAAAACTGTCCCACCTTTTTGGCCTGATTCTCCAGTATCTCTTGTTCTAAACTGGACTACTTGCTCCCCAGGCCTTTTACTTAACAGTCATCAAGGTCTTCCATTTGCAGTCTTCTGTGTTAGACGTCCCCTTTTCCTGGGTCCTATATATTTTCTTTATTTTCCTTATATATTTTCACACTTTGCTGGAGTCCTCTGAAAATTCCTTAGAAAAGCACATAGAAGATAGAGGGTTTTTTTGTTTTGTTTATTCTTTTGAGGCTTTGTATGCCTGGATATGTCTCTGTTCCATACTCTGAATAGCAGGTCATTTAGCTGGCTAAAATGATGAACAGAAAGGGAAAGGGGAGAGGCACCCAATATATGTTCTAGTCCTTTTAGAAAATATTGAGTTGTTCCTTTGGCCCCGTACATGCAAATCTACAAAAAAAAGTGATCACATTATAGACATCAAGGGCATGCCACATGGATGTCACCATGGCAAAACTGGAAGAGTCTACAGCGTCGTTACCCAGCATGGTTTGGCCTTGTTGTAAACAAACAAGGGCAAGATTCTTGCCAAGAGAATTAATGTGCACATTGAGTATTTTAAGCACTCTAAGAGCCGAGTTAGCTTCCTGAAATGCGTGAAGGAAAATGATCAGGAAAAAGAAGGTAGCCAAAGAGAAAGATACCTGGGTTCAGCTTCTCCACCCCAGAAGCTCACTCTGTGAGAACCAGTGGAAAGGAGCCTGAGCTGCTAGAACCTATTCCTATGAATTCATGTCAAAATGGGTGTAAAAAATAAAAGACTACTTACTGTAAAAATGTTTCTCATTGAGGAGAAGTATAGTGTCCCCTTCTGCAAAGAAATATTTAAAGCAAATTTTAATCGTCTTCCAAAAAAAAAGTAAATAAAAAAGATCATAAGGTAAAGATAATTTCCTTCCAGAATGTTGAATACATTGTATTGTCTTCTAGTTTCCACTGTGGGGATTGAAGTTCACTGTTACTGTAGTTCTCAAGAACAGCACCTTCATTTTAGTGTCTTGACTTTGCAGCTTGTGTTCTAAAATTTTGCAGTAATAATGCTTTGTTGTCTTTTTTTCAGTCTCTAGGTTGTCACTGGGTATCCCTTTCACTAGAGAACTAGTATTTCAATGTTGGTTCAATGTTCTTGTATTATAACTGATAATTTTCCTGCCTCTGTTTTTACTGTTCTTTTTTTCCCTGAACTCCTTTAAGTCAAATATTGAGACTTGTACATCCATTCATTTGTCTATCATTTCTCTTTCCTGTTTGATTTTTATTATTGTTATTCTCTTTTCTGGATTTTCTTAGCTTTATATTCTAACCTTTCTGTTGAATTTTTAATTTCATCCCTTCTTTAAATTTTTGAAAACTATTCTTAATTCCCTTTTCATACCATCTTTTTGTTTTATGGGTACAGTATTTTCCCCTACATCTCTGAGGCTATTCATTTTATTTTTGCCCTCTACTTCTGTTCATTGTCTGTTTCCCTGGTTCCTTTTTTTCCTCAGATCTCCTGTGATCCTTTGCTGTTTGCTTATGTGAGGTTGAAAAGCTGACTAGAGTTGCCGGATGGAGTGGCTAGGAGGGGGCAGATTTCATATCATCTCTTCTCCCATCATGTTTTCCTGGAAGGCTGTCATTCCCCCAAACTGCAAAACGTATCTGTCCTTGGGGTCTTGCCGTGTTACTTTGGCCTGCCACTTACCCACTCTGGTTGTCAGTTTTCCTATTTATGAAATGGAGCAAGGTGGGATGGGTAGGAATGAGCCGAATCATCTCTAAGGGACCTGTATAGGTGCCCCAGTTTCAGGGTCATGATGGATGGGCTGTGACTGCCCTGCCCTTGCAAATCAGACTGCTGACCATCTCCTCCCTCAGCATTTGCATTGCTGACTGGGCTTGACCTGCCTGGCTATGCAGAACTCACCTGGCCTCACCGTGGTGACTCATGTTAACTGATAATAGGAGTGAGCAAAACTTTATGGAGCTCTTATTGTAACACCAGCGGAAGAGGCAGGCACCTGGTTCCTCCTGTCATTGTTGGAAGGGATTTTTTTGTGATCTTGGTGGTTTAATGCTTCCCCATCAAAGAAAGCTTGCTGTATTAGGCAGACTAGTTCACCGACTACACAGGTCTTTTCAGAGAACACCATGGAAGGATATGGAGAGAAGAGAGAAGGAATGATCACGGTATATATTTGTTACTTTTTTTTTTTATTTTTAGTCTCACTTTGACACCCCCATTTAGAGTGCCGTGACATCACAGCTCCTGCAACCTCAAACTCTTGGGCTTTAGTGATTGTCTTGCCTCAGCCTCCTAAGTAGCTGGGACTATAGGCACCTGCCACAACACCTAGCTTGTTTTAGAGACCTCATTCTTGGTCAGGCTCAAGCGATCCATTGCGTTGGTCTCCTAGAGTGCTAGGATTACAGGCATGAGCCACCATGCCTGGCCTAGTTATTTATTTTCTTATTGCATATTGACAGTTTATAATTGTATAAATTTACGTGGCACAAAGTGGTATTACAATTATGGTTACAATGTGGAATAATTAAACCAAGCTAGTTAACCTATCCATCTCCTCAAATACTTAACTTTTTTTTTTTTTTTTGAGATAGTCTTACTCTGTTACCCAAGCTACAGTACCTTGGCATTAGCCAAGCTCCAGGGCTCAAGTGATCCTCCTGCCTCTTGAGTAGCTGGGACTATAGATACCCACCACAATGCCCAGCTAGTTTTTATATTTTTAGTAGAGACTGAGTCTTATTCCTGCTCAGGCTGGTCTTGAACTCTTGAATTGAGCTCAAGGGATCCTCCCACCTCAGCCTCCCAGAGTACTAGGATTGTAGAGGTGAGCCACTGTGACAGGCCACTACTTAACATTTTTGTGGAAAGAACATTAGAAATATACTCTCTTGGCGACTTTGAAATGTACAATACTCCATTACTAACTATATTCACCACACTGTGCAATGAAATGGAAAAAAACTTATTCCTCCTGTCCAGCTGTCTGGGATTTTGTGCCCATCATTTTCCCCTTCCCCTACCCCAGAGTGTATAATATATTAGTTTTTTATTGCTGCTGTAACAAATTCCTACAAATATGTATCTTAAAATCCCAAAAGTTTCTTTGGGAGCAAAATATGCATAACATAAAATTGATTATTTAACCATTTTTTAGGTGTGTAGCTCGGTAGCATTAAGTACATTTGCATTGTTGTGTAACAGTCTCCGCCATCCATTTCCAGAACTTTTGCATCTTCCCAGACTCTGTTTAACTCCCCATTCTGTCTTCTTCCAGCTCCTGGCAACAACAACATCTTAATTTCTGTCTCTGTGGATTTAACTATCCTATATATCTCGCATAAGTAGACTCTTACAATATTCGTCCTATTTCATTTAGCATAATGTATTCAAGATTCAGTCATGTTGCAAAATATGTCAGAATTTCCTTTTTTGAGGCTGAAGGATACTCTATTGGATGAGTTTATTACATTTTGTGCATCCATTCGTCCACTGATGGTCATTTGGATTGTTTCCACCTTTTGACTATGAACAATGTTGTGAATATGGGTGTATAAGTATCTGTTCAAGACTCTGCTTACATTTCCTTTGTTACATGTGTTGAACATCCCAAATGTGAAAATACAAATTTTTTTTTTTGAGACACAATCTTACTATGTTGCCCTTGGTAGAGTGCTGTGACGTCACTGCTCACAGCAACCTCAAGCTCTTGGGCTAAAGCAATTGTCTTGCCTTAGCCTCCCAAGTAGCTGAGACTACAGGTGCCCACCACAACGCCCGGCTATTTTTTGTTTGTAGTTGTTATTGTTGTTTGGCAGGCCCAGGCTGGATTTGAACCTGCCAGCTCTGCTGTATGTGGCTGGCACCCCAGCTGCTGAACTACAGGCACCAAACCTGAAAATCCAAATTTTTTAAACACTGATACGGCAATAAAAGGAAATACTCATTGGGACATTTACAATTTTCAGATTTGGGATGCTCAACAGTAAGTATGATGCACATATTCCAAAATCTGAAACAGTCTGAAACACTTCTGGTCCCAAGCATTTCAGATAAGGGATACTCAACCTGCTTGCCCAAAAGTAGTTCTGTGTTTAATTTTTGAGGAGCCTGCCCTCTTTGTTTCTCCTGGGAGAGACCAGCACTGGGTGAGTTGGTCATAGAGGGAAGATAGTTCTCCCAGCACGGCAGATAGATTCAAATGGTTCCATGCGCTATTTTGAAATTCATCCCACCTGTAGGCTGTGTGCAGGTTCGACAGACTGCCACAGTCCAACAACTGCAGCGTTTCATTTGTGTCAGGATCTATTTCAGTGATCTGCTGATCCAGGGCTGAGACCTTGGAGACATAGTGTCTCTCTTCTCTCTTTCCTCCTCCTGCAGCGTGATGGCGATGCCTCTCCCGGGCCCCTCTGGACCTGCTTCATCAGGCGTGTGACATAGCCTGCTGTCTTGTTGCTGGGAAGATGGCAATCTCTTCACATGTGCATTTGTGCCTGTAGAGGTTGTTGCCTAGATGGGTGTAGTACTTCTCAGTGATGACCCGGGCCACCTTCGTCACAGTTCTGGTGAAATGTGGCCCAGTCCTTGATAAAAGAGGAAGACGTCCTTGTCTTTCAGTTTTATCCCACAGTCTCATGGCTCTCATGGGTCACATGGTGCTACATTCAAGGTATTGGCAGTGTCGTGTCATCCAGAGTGCTCGGAGAATCTGTCTCCTTGCCTTTTGGCTCCCTGTGACCATCTGCACTCTTTGGCTTGTGGCCTCTTCCTCCGTGGGTGGAATCCTTTTCATGCTTGGAATCCCTCCTTTCTTTGTGTCCTTAATCCAGCCAGGAAGCGATCTCTCCTTTTAAGAACACTTAATTGGCTTGGCCCCCCCAGAAAGTGTAACGTAGTCTCCCCATCTCATGGTTGATCACCTTAATTCCATCCCCAGACAGTCCCTTCTACCATGTAGGTGACATGTTCACAGGGTCCAGGAAGTTGTGTGGACTATCAGGGATCTCTCTGAATGGATGTACTCAAGGAAACTTAGTAACTTGGTGATTTAGTCTCAGGCTTCGAAGATCCCTCCACTGTATCTCTTCCCCTTATCAGCATTGTCCCTGTAACCCTAAGGTTGGGTCGGCACTCCCCTCGCTCTGGGGGCTGGTCCCCTGGTGGGTACCTGACATAACGAGTTTGGTGTGTGCCAGGATCTTTGGCTCTCTTCCCCTCTCCAGATGTCAGAGCCTGCCTCTTTGTCCACTTGGGAGAGACCAGCACTGGGTGAGCTGGTCACGCAGTAAAGATAGTTCTCTCATACTTTACACAGCTCCTTCTTTCTACATCTTGCTCTTGTTGTAATCTGAGGTAGGTGGGGTAGACAGTATGGAGATTCAGAAAGGTTAAGTTGCCCTGGGAGCATCACACAGATAGTGGTAGAATTAGGACTCAGGCCAGTGCTTCTTAGGAGTGAGTTAAAGTTAACTGAGTACTTTAACCCTTGTGTTGGATAGCTTTCTGCATGTATATCAGTATATCACATCACAGCCATGTAGTAAGATGAGCATATTTTATCATTTTATAGGTGAAGAGAAAGGCACAGAAAGGTTAAGCAATATGCCCAAGGTCACACAGCTAACAAGTGGTAGAGCTAAATTGAATCATTGTCATTGGACTGCAAACCCTGTGCATCATCCTGGTGGCTCAGCAACAGCGTAGAAGATGATAGCAGCCTCGTAGGTAGAATTTATGCAGCAGAACCGAGAAGTGTCTTGTGGCTGTGATGTTTGTGGCTCTTGGTGGGAAGGTCTAGAGTGTGGGAGAGAGAGCAGTTGGGGTTTGGAGGGCCTGCTGAGACAGGGGTAGACATTGTGAAAGCCAGTGTCAGGAGGCTCAGGCGGGGTGTCCTGGGATGAGCTGTTCAGCTTCTCCTTTGTTCAGCATAGGGAAGGAGTCAGAGGAGGGGTTTTCCATGCTCATTTCCAGTCCAGCTGAGCCTTTTGCCAGGCTACATTCTACAGACAGCAACTACTGCAGGGCTCTGAGTGTGGAACATCCCGGTGAGCTGAGGTCATCAGAGAGAAGCTGGAATGGGGAGAGCTGACAGCTAGAGAGGGCAGGAAGGGATTGCTACCTGGGACTCGTGCTGGATTGGCATCAGCCCACTCCCTTCTAGACTAGTCCACTTCTCTGCTCAGGTGTTGTAACTGGGACTAGCTTCCCCCATGTAGAAGTGGGAAAGCAAAGGCACAGACCTGTCTTTCCCCTTAGACTGAACTGCACTTGAGAAAAACAACCCATAGTTTCCTTTTTGGAGGTGAGTATGTGTGTGTGTATTTCCTTAGGTATGTCTTAATCTGTTCAGGTTGCTGTAACAAAATATCATAGACTGGATGGCTTATGGACAACTAAAGTTATTGCTCACAGTTCTGGAGGCTGGAAGTCCAAGGTCAAGGTGCCAGTATATTCAATGTCTGATGAGGACCTGTTCACAGAGGCACCTTCTCCCTCCTCATATGGTGTAGAGGGTGAGGGAGCTCTTTGTGGTCTCTTTTATAAAGGCATTAATCCCATTCATAAGGGTTCCACTCTTGTGACCTAATCCCCTTCCAGAGATGTCACCTCCAAATGCTGTCATATTGGGCATTAGGATTTTTTTTTTTTTTTGAGACAGAGCCTCAAGCTGTCACCCTGTATAGAGTGCTGTGGCATCACAGCTCACAGCAACCTCCAATTCCTGGGCTCAAGCAAGTCTCTTGCCTCCGCTTCCCAAGTAGCTGGAATTACAGGGGCCCACCACAACGCCCGGCCATTTTTTGATTGCAGCCATCATTGTTGTTTGGTGGGCCCGGGCTGGATTCGAACCCGCCAGCTCAGGTATATGTGGCTGGTGCTTTAGCCCGTTGAGCCACAGGCACCGAGCTGGGTGTTAGGATTTTAACAAATAAATTTGGTGTGGGAGGGGACTTAGAGTTAGGACTTAGGTGTAGGCTTTTTTTTTTGGTCACTGCCATCCTATCTATTATGAGAGCCTTGCAGCATCTCTAAGGACCATGACCTGAGCCCCCCTCACATTCTGGCCTGGGTGCCAGCAGATATTAATAGTATATCTTATGTTCATGGTTCCTGTACCTCCTTTGTTGCCTGCTTTCCATTCCTCAGAAATCTAGAATTGGACTTGGCATTTGTCCAAGTGTTGGCCTTCTGGGAGCATGTTTGCTGTGGGAAGGCCTCAAAGGGCAGCTCTGGTCACTGAGAGGAATGCATGACCCATGGCAGCGCTACTGCAAGGAGGATGACACAGGGCCCAGCAGGGGCTCCCTGAGCCTCATCACGCCGCCTTATGTGGGAAGTGAGCTCTTCTTAACTTGCTCCCTCCTCTTCTCCACTTCAGCGGCCTGGTGTGAGAAGGCAAATGGGACTAGAGAAGGGTGTCTGTCAGTGCCAGGGCTAGAATGTGGTTGCCCATGGGGTTGGAGCTTCACGCAGTCCAAGCCCTGCTTCTGTGGGTCCCTCTTCCTTGCCAGGTGTCCTCTCCAAGAGGCTGACACCCATGGCGGTTTCTTGCCTCTTCTGCCCTCCATAGTCTAGAGCTTAGAGCAGGCCCTCAGATAGCCAGGCGTGTGGAGGGGATGGAAAAAAAAACACCCATTTCCTGTTGGTGCTTCTCCATTGGGAGGCTGGAAAATCCAACACAGCCACTCCTGGTGAACTGCACTCCTCCCGTCCTCTGCCCTGTCCTGATCTCTCCAATCTCACCTTCCCCTTCTACATGCTACAGTTCTCTTCCTGGGTATTACCAAATGGCCCAGAGTCCTCTGGGACCCTTTAATCCTGTTCTATTTAATATTGGGGAAAATGATAAAATAAGATATTAAATGACATAATGAAAACAAACTTGGTGTTAAACTGTTAACTCTTCCCATTTTATAGATATGGAAACTGAGGCCCTGTTTGAGGTCACATAGCTCATTGGAAGCCCAACTGGGATTTGAACCTGGGCAGTCTAGCTTCAGACTTCATGTTCTTCCCACCATCCCACACTGCCTTTAATGAAGTACCTGGGGTCACACAGTGAAAACTAAACATAGAAACCAGATGTCCTCATTCCTAATTCCATTCTCTTCCATCCCACTAGTGTTTCTTTCTTCTTCTTCTTCTTTTTTTTTTTGGTAGAGACAGAGTCTCACTTTATCACCCTTGGTGGAGTGCCATGGTGTCACACAGCTCACAGCAACCCCCAACTCCTGGGCTTAGGCGATTCTCTTGCCTCAACCTCCGGAGTAGCTGGGACTACAGGTGCCCTCCACAACGCCCGGCTATTTTTCTGTTTTTGCAGTTCGGCCGAGGCTGGGTTTGAACCCAACACCTTCGGTACATGGGGCCGGCGCCCTACTCGATGAGCCACAGGCGCCACCCACACTGGTGTTTTTCTAAAGCTTAGTCCTCGAAGTATGGGGCCAGTACACAGTACTAAGAATCTTGGGCTTTCAATTCTGACTGCCTGAGTTAGATCGTGGTTCTGCTATTTATAATGTTGGGCAAGTTATATAACCTGTTCGTACCTCAGTCTCTGCATTTCTAACATGATAATTTTAGTACTTGTCTCATAGGCTTGTTGTCAAGTTAAATTTCATATGAAGCATTTAACATAGTGCCTGGCACATAGTAAGTGTTCAAGAAATGGTAACTGTTATTATGGCCTAAGAAGTTTGGGGGAATTTTTTTTTTTTTTTTTTTGAGATAGAGCCTCAAGCTGTTGCCTTGGGTAGAGTGCCATGGCATTACAGTTCACAGCAATTCCTGGGCTAAAGTGATTCTCCTCTCTGCCTCCTACGTAGCTGGGACTACAGGCACCTGCCAAAACACCCGGCTATTTTTTGGTTGCAGCCATCATTGTTTGGCGGGCCTGGGCTGGATTTGAACCCTCCAGCTCAGGTGTATGTGGCAGGAACCTTAGCCGCTTGAGCCACAGGCGCTGAGCTAGGAATTTTTTTTTTTTTTTTTTTTTTTGTAGAGACAGAGTCTCACTTTATTGCCCGGTAGAGTGCCATGGCGTCACACAGCTCACAGCAACCTCCAACTCCTGGGCTTAGGTGATTCTCTTACCTCAGCCTCCTGAGTAGCTAGGACTACAGGCGCCTGCCACAATGCCTGGCTACTTTTTTTCTGTTTTGCAGTTCGGAGGAGGTTGGGTTTGAACCCACCACCTTTGGTATATGGGGCTGGTGCCCTACCTGATGAGCCACAGGCACCGCCTGGGAATTTTTTTTTTTTTTTTTTTTTTGAGACAGAGCCTCAAGCTGTCACCCTGGATAGAGTGCTGTGGCATCACAGCTCACAGCAACCTCCAATTCCTGGGCTCAAGCGAGTCTCCTGCCTCCACCTCCCAAGTGGCTGGGACTACAGGCGCTGGCCACAACGCTCAGCCATTTTTTTTTGTTTGCAGCCGTCATTGTTGTTTGGCGGGCTGGGGCTGGATTCGAACCCGCCAGCTCAGGTGTACATGGCTGGCGCCTTAGCCTGTTGAGCCACAGGCGCCGAAACGGAAATTTTTTTTTTTTTATATACAGGATCTCACTCAGTCATGCAGGCTGGAGTGTAGTAAGAATGATCATAGCTCACTGTAACCTTGAGCTCCTGGGCTCAAATGATCCTCCAGTTTCAGCCTCCGGAGTAGCTAGTACTGGTGGTATGTGCTACTACGCCCAGCTAACTTTTTTTTTGGTATAGACAGAGTCTCTATGTCAAGACCAGGCAGGTCTTGAAATCCTGACCTCAAGCCATCCTCCTTAAAGTACCTCCCAAAGTGCTGAGATTAATGGGCAAGAGCCATTATGCCCTATCAGTTTGGGGGAATTGGAGGATAGAGTTAAGCAGCCGCCTATGTTACAGGACTTCTCAGAGCATTTATTATGCTATTGTGAATTGGTAGTTTCCCAGAAGGGGATGTAGTAGTTATAGTACATAACTATCTATAGAATTCAGCATTTTCTAAACGTTTTGGACAACAAATTTCTCTCTCTTTTTTTTTTTTTTCAAATTTCTCTTTTTAAACTGTGTATCTGCTGACTTCACAACTTGCAAGGCATACATTGGTGTTCGAGACCACAGTCCAAGAAGAATGAGCTTTGTGTGTCTCACGTCACCTGCTTCTGCACAGTAAGATGGAGCTGGGGTGGGAGTCCTGGTTAGATCTGAGTAAGGCTTTTGGGGGCCATGGATGGTAGGAGCTCAGAAGTAAGCAGCTTTATAGTGAAAGTGAATGGACTTGAAGCCTGGGGGAAGTGTTTGGGTCACTTGGCTGTAGCTACCTGTAGTGGTATAGCTGCCATCAGAGTTGACGATCATGTGCCAGGTGGGTCCTGCCCCAGGGAAAGTCAAAATGCAAACGGACTTATTGGGGGAGTTTAATGTTCTGGCTTAGAGCCTTGGATTTATAAGTGTTTATTATATTGTTCCTTGCCCTGCGGGCCTTCTTTTTGATACTTAAATGGTCTTAGGAGCAAGTGAAAGAAGGGGTGATAAAGGAGAAAACTGAAGTCCAGGGATATTAAATGATAAGGCCAAGTGCACTCAGCTACTAATGGGTAAAGCAGAGGCCAGGCCACAGACGTTCATCTGTTCTTGAAGCTGCATGTATGGGGTGCACATGAAGTTGGATACTGGGGTAATAGTGGTAAACAAAGCTGCTAGCCTGTATGTTTGTCCAGTCCTCTGGAAAACAACATTCACAGATGACTGGGAGGGTCACCACTTACTAGCAGCTCCCTGTTCCAGGGAAAGGAAAGGTCCTGGGGAGGTTGATTTTCTGGCTTTTTTTTTTTTTTTTTTTTTGCAGTTTTTGTCTGGGGCTGTGTTTGAACCTATCATCTCTGGTATATGGGGCCGGCGCCCTACTCCTTGAACCACAGGTGCTGCCTAGTTTTCTTGCTTTCTTATGTTGACAGGTGACCCCGCAAGTGTCCAACCTCCTGCTTCTAAGATTAATCAGTGCCTGAATCTTTTGCTACCTTACAAGTTTAATCTTAACTTAGAGTTTCAGCTATGTCTTAGTTATGTAAGTGTGCACACACACACAGATGACCCCCAGGTTAACAATGTTTGACTTATGATTTTCTTTTTTTTTTTTTTTTTAATTTATTTTTTATTATTGGTCTGTGGAATATTCCCATTGTTTCCAGTTAATATTTTTTTATTTATTACTATTTATGGTGTTATGATCTTTTTTTTTTTTTTTTTTTGAGACAGAGCCTCAAGCTGTCACCCTGGATAGAGTGCTGTGGCATCATAGCTCATAGCAACCTCCAATTCCTGGGCTCAAGCGAGTCCCTTGCCTCTGCCTCCCAAGTAGCTGGGACTACAGGCGCCCGCCACAACACCCGGCCATTTTTTGGTTGCAGGTGTCATTGTTGTTTGGCGGGTCCTGGGGCTGGATTTGAACCTGCCAGCTCAGGTGTACGTGGCTGGCGCCTTAGCCCGTTGAGCCACAGGCGCCGAGCCTTGACTTATGATTTTCAACTTTATGTTAAGGTTATAGTTTGTACTGAATTTGTATCACTTTTGCTCCATCATAATACGGTTCATTAAGTTGAACCATAATAAATCTCAGACTGCTGTGTTACTAGCATTAAATGCATTTTGACTTCACAATCTTTTTTACCTCCAATGAGTTCATCAGGGTGTAACCCCATCATAAGTTGAGGTGAATCTGCATATATTTGTGTTTAAAGTTCCTAGTATTTAGTAATATGAACAACTAGGGATGAAATAATATACCATGGGCTGAGCTCATGCTCAGGCATGAAATAATATACCAGGTGGCTCATGCCTATAATCCTAGCATGAGATGGGTGGATTACTTGAACTCGGGAGTTTGAGACTGCCCTGAGCAAGAGTGAGACCTCATCTCTCTAAAAAAAAAAGTAGCTGGTCCTTACAGTGGGCACCTGTAGTCCCAGCTACTCAGGAAGCTGAGGCAAGAAGATGACTTGAGCCCAGGAGTTTGAAGTTGCTTAGAGCTACAACATCACAACACTCTACCGAGGGCCACAAAGTGAGACTTTGTCACAAAAAAAATAAAAAATAAAAAATAAAAATAAATAATATACTTTGTATGGGATTTACTTCACAATAATACAGGGAAATGGGTGGGGTCTGGATGGATCAAAATTGACTTTGAGATAGTAATTGTTGAAGCTGAAAGATGACTATTTATTGTACCGTTCTGTTTTGTATATATTCTTCTTAACAAAAAGTTTTGGGCGGCGCCTGTGGCTCAGCGAGTAGGGCGCCGGCCTGACATACCGAAGGTGGTGGGTTCAAACCCAGCCTCCACTGAACTGCAGAACAAAAAAAATAGCCGAGTGTTGTGGCAGGCGCCTGTAGTCCCAGCTACTCAGGAGGCTGAGGCAAGAGAATCGCCTAAGCCCAGGAGTTGGAGGTTGCTGTGAGCTGTGTGACGCCATGGCACTCTACCAAGAGCGATAAAGTGAGACTGTCTCTACAAAAAAAAAAAAAAAAAAGTTTTAAGAACTGTCAGTCATCATTAATCAGTGCCTCTGTACTGTGGTTCGCTCCTTGGAATCCCACAACCAGTGTTGTGTGTGTTATGTATGGGGCCAGCTCCTACAGCTGCCTTCTCATGGAGGTGTGGAGCAGAGCTCAGGCTGTGTCTACCTTCCCTCTTCCCCTATACGAGGGCTGGAATAGTGTGAACCAAGGTGTACTGTTTCTAGAACCTTCTAGCTGTGGGGATTGACCTTGGCAGACCCCAATTCAAAGCACATTTACTTCACTATCTCCTTCTGCCCTTGGAGCAGGGGGTCTTAGTGTAGGTCATTCACCAAGGGGAGGACTGGTGGGAACCACCAAACAAGTGAGCCCACCGTGAGCTGAAGGGGTCACAGCTTTATGTGATCAGCTCCGTGAGGGGAGGAAGGCAGGCATTGTGATAGCTGCCAGTGGCCACGTTCTGCCACAGACCTCTCCCTTGCACATTTGTGATTTGAGGGAGCCATGTCCCTGGGGTATTTTAGCTGTAAAACAGAGGGGGTTAGAGACTAGGTAATCTCTGAGATCCCTTCCAGTGTGGACATTTGTGAGTCTGTAAGTCTAGGGTTTCGGCTGAAAGTTGAAAGAGGACCACTTTGATGGTAAGACCCTAGAGCAGTGGTTCTCAACCTTCTAATGCCTCCTAATGCCGCAACCCTTTAATACAGTTCCTCATGTTGTGGTGACCCCCAACCATAAAATTATTTCCGTTGCTACTTCATAACTGTAATTTTGCTACCGTTATGAATTGTAATGTAAATATCTGATATGCAGGATGTATTTTCATTGTTGCAAAGGGGTCACGACCCACAGGTTGAGAACTGTTGCCCTAGAGGAAGGAAGGGCCATGAGAAGGGATGCCCATGGGACTAGGGAGGTCTGGCTTCAGGTCTGTGGTTGAGATCCTTTTCTGGGTGAGATTCTTACAACTAGGCTACTTAATTAAATAGACATTTTTGTCTTGTCTAGGACCTTCTGTCTTGTGTTTCAGGCTTTAGGCCCCCATCTGCGCCTTGGTCTGGGTTGTTGCCTCCCTTTCTTCTGTGTGGTGATCCAGGAAATAATACCCAGCCAGGGTAGCGGCCAGGACCCGCTTAGACTCGCTCAGGGCTGGCTAATTCCTCATCTCCCAAACTGCGCCAAGAGGTGAACCAGGCAGGAATGTGGCCTGAGAAGGGGGAAGACCCCAAACAAAAATGTCTTGTCTCATAGCACTCTCAGAACTTTACTCCTGTGACCAGTTGTGTGTATGTGTTGGGGGGATTGCCCACACTGACTATTGTCTGACACAGGCTGGGTATCGCATAGTTCATCTCAATTCTGGCCTTGCCTAGATTGCTTGCAGACCCTGCAAGTTAAAGGGTTTAGTCCCACAAGACTTACAAATACATAAGATTTCTTATTATGTCATAATATAACACAGGGACTGTTACACAGGAATCTAGCTTTGTACTGCAGAGTAGTTTGCAGATGTGCAAGTAAATTTCTTTCCTGTTTTTAAAAATCACATACTATGGCTTGGCGCCTGTGGCTCAAGCGACTAAGGCGCCAGCCACGTACACCTGAGCTGGTGGGTTCTAATCCAG
Source organism: Arctocebus calabarensis (assembly GCA_963573935.1). Lineage (NCBI taxonomy): Eukaryota > Metazoa > Chordata > Mammalia > Primates > Lorisidae > Arctocebus > Arctocebus calabarensis. The sequence continues at coordinate 1,780 of CAUYON010102604.1, read as the reverse complement.
CCTGGGCCCGCCAAACAACAATGACGGCTGCAACCAAAAAAAAATGGCCGGGTGTTATGGCGGGTGCCTGTAGTCCCAGCTACTTGGGAGGCAGAGGCAGGAGACTTGCTTAAGCCCAGGAATTGGAGGTTGCTGTGAGCTGTGATGCCATAGCACTCCTATCCAGGCTGACAGCTTGAGGCTCTGTCTCAAAAAAAAAAAAAGCACATACTACGTACGGCTTGGCATCTGTAGTTCAGTAAGTAGGCACCAGCCACATACACTGAGATTGGTGGGTTCAAGCCCAGCTGGGGCCTGTTAAACAACAATTGCAACCAAAAGATAGCTGGGCATTGTGGTGGGCCCCTATACTCCCAGCTACTTGGGAGGCTGAGGCAAGAGAATCACTTAAGCCCAAGAGTTTGAGGTTGCTGTGAACTGTGATGCCATGGCACTCTACCAAGGGCGACGTAGTGAGACTCTGTCTCAAAAAAATAAATAAAAAGCACGTACTACATTTATATAACATATGCACACATATGAATTTCTCTGTGTGTATTTATATGTGTGTCTTGAACTGTCCATTAGAAACTGCTCAGTGTTGACCTTTACAGAAAGAAGAGTGACTTTTGCTTTTCACTTTGTTTTGCTTGAATTTCCCTACAGTGTGCTTGTATTCCTTTTATTTCTATTTTTTAAATAAAATTACTCTTTAGCACAGTTTTAGGTTCACAGCAAAGCTGAGTGGAAACTAGGGTTCCTGCGTCTGTTCTCCCTGCACACTTGCACAGTCCCCCCACCCCCCAAGCAGGACTACCCCAGTGATGCATTGTTGCAGGGAACCAGTATGGATGCGTCATTAACCCCTGAAGTTTGTAGTTTACTTTAGGGTTTTGTCTAATGTATAATGACATGTGCTCACCATTGTCATGTCGTAGAGAATAGTAGCACTGCCCTTGAATTCCTCTGTGCTTCAGCTGTTCCCTAACCCTTACCCTGACCCCTCCTACCCATGCACAGTGTCCCCCATCAACATCCACTGGCAGCCACTGGTCCTTCTACTGTTGTCATAGTTTTGCCTTTTCTGGACTGCCATACAGTTGGCATTATCCAGTATGTAGCCTTTTCAGGTTGGCTTCTTTCACTTAGCAGCAATATGCATTGAATGTGCGTGTAGCTGTGTCTTTTCGTTTCTTTTTAGCACTGAATAATGTTCACCATCTGAATGTACCACAGTTTATCATTCACCTACCAAAGGACATCTTGGTTGCTTCCAAGTTTTGGCAATTATGACCAAGACTACTGTGAACATCCACCTGCAGGTATTTGTGTGTGGGCATGAGTTTTCACCTCATTTGGGTAAATACCGTGAGCATGATTGCAAGATTGTTGGTGAAATTATGTTTGGTTTTCTAAGAAGCTGCCAAAGTATCTTCCAGAGTGATTGTACCATTTTACATTCCCACCAGGAATGACTGAGAGTTCTTGTTGGTCCACGTCCTTACCAGTATTTGGTTTTATAAGAGTTTTGGATTTTGGCCTTTCTAATAGGTGTGTAATGGTATATTGTTTTAATTTTATAATTCCCTAATGACATGTTGAGATTTTTTCTGTGCTTACTTGCCTTGTATATCCTCTTTGTTGATGTCAACTCAGATCTTTTTTTTTTTTTGAGACAGAGCCTCAAGCTGTCACCCTGGATAGAGTGCTGTGGCATCACAGCTCACAGCAACCTCCAATTCCTGGGCTCAAGCGAGTCTCTTGCCTCCACTTCCCAAGTAGCTGAGACTACAGGGGCCTG
>CAUYON010102603.1:0-31125 GCA_963573935.1 Arctocebus calabarensis | reverse complement strand
CCTGGGCTCAAGTGAGTCTCTTGCCTCCACCTCCCAAGTAGCTGGGACTACAGGCGCCCGCCACAACGCCCGGCCATTTTTTGGTTGCAGCCGTCATTGTTTGACGGGCCTGGGCTGGATCGAACCCACCAGCTCAAGTGTACTATTAGCTGCAATGCAGTGTAAGGCCATTATTGGAGATTATTTTCCAGATTATTGCTATGGTCTCATCCATAAAGGTGTTTTAATATTTTGTAATTCAACTTCATAATTTTATATATTTTTTTAAATTTCAAGTTAAGGGTATACTGCTTCCTTACAGCCAGATTTTCATCCCTTTGAAATGATATACTACTATATCCAGTTTAACTGGTTTCCTTATTCAAAAATTCAACATTAAGTTGGTTAAGTTAGAATAATTTTATAACTTATACTATCATAATCACAGTGTGGCAGATTTAACCAATCTGTGCTTACAGGAAAACTGTGTGGATATCTGATAAATTTCTATGGTATAAACATAACTCATGTATGTACTATTTCAAGAGCTAATTAAAAGCCCATTTTCTCTTTAGATTTCAGACATGACAGGCAATTCTACTTAAAAAGTGTAAACTGAAGGGCTAGCCATCTTCCAGACCTTAGAGATAAATTCCTCCCTTATACAACTGAAGAAGTTGAAGCTCAGAGTCATTTAGTGATTTGCCTAAAACACATCAAATAGCAAAGCCAGGTCAATCCAATACACTACCATTAAACCGTACAGTGATAACATCCCTTAACAGTGAGGATATGTTCTGAGAAACTTGTTAGGCAATTTTATTATGGTGTGAACATCAGAGTGGACTTACATAAACTAGATGGCAAAGCCTACTATGCACCTAGGCTACAAATCTGTACAGCATGTTACTGTACTGAATACTGTAGACAACATTCATAGGTATTTGTGTCCCTAAACATACAAAAGTTGCAGTAAAAATACCATACTATATACTCTTATTGGACCACAATACATTATGTGGCAAATGAATGTACTCAATACATTTTAGAAACTAAAATAAATGAAAATATTTTAATTTGTGTGAGAGGAAAAAAAAAAAACCTCAGTTTAAATGTGAAGACTGCCACAAGGCAATACTACGAGGACTTTGGACCTAATGACTTCCATGAAAAATGCCCAAATATATAAACACTTTCTTACTATAATTATACTTCCTGTTTTCTTTTTGAAGAATTAATATAACTCAGGCACTAAAAATAAACTATGTTTAGGAAATTTACATATTTGGTATTACACTATTAAAAATTTACAGTGAAAAAGACATTTTACAATGGCAGAACACATATACACTAATGAGATTCCACACCAATCTTTATTTATATTTTGGGGCCTGAAACAAATCTTATAATTACCTCTTTGAAATTACATTTTATTTCATTAATGGTGTGGTTTACCCCCCACTCCACAAAAACAAGTATGATTAATACACTAGAAATATTTTAAAGAGAACCTCTGGAAGAAGACATTTTTATTAACCAATCCAGACGAATGATTGCTCAAAATTGAATATATTCATTTTCTAGTGGAGTCATTTTAGGAAAAATTTCATAACCAAATCATAAATCTAATTAACTTATGTGTAAATTTTAGCATTTACATTCTTAAATCATGAAGGCCCTATTTTGCAAAATCTTACCACTCAAGGTAAATTCTACATCACATGTCAAGAAAATAATGAATTTCTAAATTTTCAATAAAAATCTGAAAAACTCAAATAAGAATTATAACACTCATGTATCTAATAATCACAAACATCATGACGGGTAAAAGAAAAATCTACAGATTTAACTGATAAAAAGCTTGCAAATTATGGCAAAGTAAATAAAACTATCAAATACTACTTTTGGATCTAGTTCACATCCTGCCCCAAAATGTGCATATCATAGTCAAAGGATTTTTTCTGTAATATTTTATTTTGAAAATAATATTTCAAGATTGATCTAAAAAACATTTTAAGATATGAAAATGTTATACAACTTATCTATTACAAATTAATGAGATAATCCTGCAATCAGGTACACTACCTACATAAAAAATATTGCACATTTTCCTTTGTCTCCAGATGTAACTGATGTCTACACTATATAGAACTCCGAACTATTGTAGAGTTATTCTGTGCAATGTCATCTTTATAAATATCAGAAATGCACTGTAAACAGCCAGTTTGGTAAACATGCATTTATTCACAGTTGATTTATTTCCTTTAGATAAATGCATAACTACTCAAAATTATGTAAGAACCTATGGGGAGGTACAAGAGCACACTGTACAAAGTACTTCTATCTTCATTTTGAGAGAACACTGATCTTGGCAAAATTTGGTATTATTTATAAAACGAACTATTGCTGGTAAAAAGGCATACTTTTCTGTGTCCTGTACCTGCTTTTTGTTTCCTTCTTAAAACTTAGAAGCATTGGGCAGCACCTGTGACTCTAAGGAGTAGGGCGCCAGCCTTGTATGACGGAGGTGGCAGGTTCAAACCCAGCCCTGGCCAAAAAAAAAAAGCAAAAAAAACCACACAAAAACCTAGAAGCATTTGTTTTGGGAAATTAATCTCCTACTGCATAAATGAGTAATCATATAAAAATGGACCCTGAAAGCAGTTGAGCACTTAAGTTAAAATGCCTTGAGAGCCCCGCACTCCTAAGTTATGAATACCTAGAATATTCACTGATCATAAATTTAAGAAACTAATAAAACCAGAGTACTTTAATGTTATGAAATTGACACAAACCTGCATTCCTGCATATACAGCATTCCTCTATGAGTTGAGGTCATATTATACTTTAAAAATATAAATAAATATATTGAATCATGAATCTTATTTCTATAATAACCTTATAGTGTTTAAATATGCTTTTAAAACAGAAGTGAATGAGTGTAGAATATAGTTCCAGACTTGACTGTTAGCGTCAAACACAATTATTCCTTACAAACAACTCTATGGGCATACTGATTTGATTGACTGCAGCAATTGCATTTTACAGGCGAGAACCATACTTTACACACATAAAGAATATATTACTGGAAAATCCCCAAAATAGAAAAGTTTAGAAAAACGGTCAAATGCTTCCACATGTAAAGATCTGATTTCTAGCCCTCTTCCACACCCTTAACGTTGGAATTTGACAAAAGTTCATGGGTACAATTTACAAACTTTGACAAACTATGAAGTTAAAACCATTTTCTTTGGGGGTAGTTAGAGGAAGTACCTTTAAAACCTGTTATACAAAATTCCAGCTGCCTTTTTATAAAAGTACGTTCCTTAGACTGAAATCATAAAATTAAGGTGCAAGAATTTAACAAAAATGAACTAAAGAGCTTTATTGACGTCACAGTACATTCAAGAATAATTTTAAGAACATTACAGCTGAAAGAGAATGGCATGTTTATAGTCTTATTATGCACTATTTTTTTTTTGAAAAAAAAAGTAATACAAAGAAATCCTATTAAGTAACTTGGAGCAGCATTGAAAAAAGTACACCTATTTACAGATTAAAAAAAAAAAAAAAAAACTCTGGTTTCACCTACACAGCCACAATGTGCCTCTATAATGAGACAAGCCCTTAAAACTCATGGAATTTTTTTAAACAACATCAATGGCATTCTTGCCACATCATTCCTCAGCGTTTACGACGGGGAGGGGTTGTTGATCTGAAAAAAAAAAAAAGGGAAAAGACAAAATTTAAAAATAAAAATGTATTTAAAACAAAAAATATGCAATTTTAAATAAATAATATTATATAGGATTTCTAACATTATTTAAGACTATGATTATTTATCAAGTACCAAACTGAGTTTATTAAAGAGAGAGAGAAAGGACACTTTCAACTTTGAATAAATTCAGTCAAATTTTTTTAAAAATCAGACAAAATACTTTAAAAAGTATACTACCTTGATCGGGACTTAGACTTGTGTTTGCGGCTTGCCTTCTTACCAGACCTTTGAGATTTCTCCATGGATCGCGATCGACTATGTTTAGGCTTCTTAGCCTTCTTTTCTTTGCTACTTCCTGGAGATTCAGAACTGCTCCTTCCACTAGAATCAGAGCCTGAATGTTTTTTACTATCTTTGGTAGTACTTTTCTTGCTATCTTGTCTAGAATCATGTCTTATGATTTTAACAGATATTGAACCACTCCTAGAGAATGTTCTTTCACTTTCTCGTTTCCTTTTTAACCTATCATCCTGACTACTGAACTTAAAGTCTTTTTCTTCCCTTTTTTGTTTCTCTTTCCTTTTATCCTGTTCACGCTCCCTTTCCTTATCTTTCTTTTTCCTATCTTTATCTATACTTCGACTCCTTTCCTTTTTTCTCTCTTGTTCTTTAGCCTCACCTTTATGCTTATGACTGCTCCCACTAAGATTTCCACGTTGATCATCAATTTTACGCCTATCTCGACTCCTACTGCGACTGGAACGATTGGTTCGTCTATCCCTCGAGCGACTTCTACTTCTACGCCTCTCTCGGGAAGGACTCCGATTTCGCCGTCTTTCTCTTTCAAGGCTACTTCTATTAGATCTCCTCCTATCTCTCACCTTTGCCCTAGTCCTGCTGCTATCTATTTTAATTCTGCGAGAGTAGCTTCTACTCCTGCTGCGTCTAACTTTCATTGTTGGAGATCTGCTCCTGCTATGTCTCTTTTTCCTCTTAGGAGAAGATGACCTAGAAGAAGTTCGACTACTACCTGAGCTAGAACTGTATGAAGAGCTAGAGACAGTACTGCTAGTACTACTGGTTCTGCTGTTGCTACTGGAACTACCACTACTAGAACTTCCTGATCTACTCCTTCCTTGTTTCTCTTTTTCTTTATGCTCCTTTTTTGGTTCTAAATTTGATATTTCATTTGGAGTTCTCTTCTTTTCATTAACCACATCACCGTCTGCTTCTCTTGCTTCTAGTAGTGATAAACTATTTTGCTCTTTATGCATAAATTCATTCATCTCTTTTGTAACCCTTTCTGTTTGTTGCTTTTCTTCTGAAACAGAAAGACAAAAAAAAAAAAAAAAATCAAATAAAAGCTAAGAAAATTCAGTGTAAAATGAAAAACTCCCATACTACCAAATTTTAAGCTAACAGAAATAGAGTGAAAGCCACATAAATAATCACAATTTTACCAGGAGATACATTACAAAATAAGAGATAACAATTAATTTTAATATTTTATTAATCCAGTATGTAAAAAAAATGACCATTTAAACACATAATGAATGAAAAAGAATAGTAACATTCTAATGGGTTTTTTTCATGTAGAATCTTGAAAATCTAATGTGTATTTTTATTCCCACATCTTAATTTGGGCAACCCACATTTCAATTACCCAACCACTACATATTAGTTACCCTCCTGGACAGTGTAGTAATAGAGTATCAAAATGCAGAAGTGGGCTCGGCGCTCGTAGCTCAGTGGTTAGGGCGCCGGTCACATACACCAGGGCTGCTGGGTTCAAACCCTGTCTGGGCCTGCTAAGCAACAAATGACAGCTACAACAAAAATAGCTGGGCGTTGTGGCAGGTGCCTGTAGTCCCAGCTACTTGGGAGGCTGAGGCAAGAGAATTGCTTAAGCCCAAGAGTCTGAGGTTGCTGAGAGCTATGACACCACAACACTCTACCAAGGGCAACATAGTGAGAAACTGTCTCCAAAAAAAAAAAAAAAAAAAAAAATTATAGAAGTGCATATGAAGAAAGAAAACATTTCCTTTTGTCCAGTTAAAGTCCTTTAAAGATAAATATGTGAATTTATAGAGAATTTTAAACTATTAACTCTGCTAACTCCTAAGTTACCTTTCAAATTGTCAAACAAGACAATTTAAAGAAATTCTAAACAAATACCTTTTTTCATGACTCCTAGTATTATTGTATAAACTCTTAAAAACTGTATTCACATAAAGCATTTTATATACATATAAATATATATATTTATTTATTTTTTTCGAAACAGAGTCTCACTTTGTCACCCTTGGCAGAGTGCTGTGGTGTCACAGCTCACAGCAACCTCCAATTCCTGGGCTTAGGCGATTCTCTTGTTTCAGCCTCCCAAGTAGCTGGGACTACAGGCATCCGCCACAACGCCCGGCTATTTTTTGTTGTTGTTGCAGTTTGGCCGGGGCCGGGTTCAAACCCAAACCCGCCACCTTCAGTATATGGGGCCGGCGCCCTAGTCACTGAACCACAGGCGCCATCCACATAAAGCGTTTTAAATAAAAAAACTAGGTATTCATCCTTAAATATCCTACTTAACAAATTACTTTTTAAAAAACACACTTACATGGAATAAAGCATGTCAATTACTTTTCATTCTTTATTTTTTACTTATTATTTCAAATTAATATGAAGGTACAAACAATTAGATTATAATGTTTGCATTTGTTGAAGCATATTGTTTTTTATGTTTGAGACAGGATCTTACTCTGTCACCTGGCCTACAGTGCAGCGTTATCATCATGGCTCACAGCAACTTCAAACTCCAGGCTCAAGCGATTTTTCTGCCTCAGCCTCCCAAGTAGCTGGGACTACAGACAGCTTAAAAATATAAGACAGTTTAAAAATTTTTTTTAGAGAAGAGATCTCACTACGTTGCTCAGGCTGGCCTCAAACTCCTGACCTCAAGAGATCCTTCTGCCTTGGCCTCCCCAAGTACTAAGATTACAGGTGTGAACCACCACACCCTGGCTGCTGAATTACTTTTCAATAGTTTTACAAATACATTTTATTTCCTCATTCGAAAAGTCTTTTTCATTTCAAGAATTTTAGCAAGAAATAAAAATGTCCTAAATACCTATGCCTCCTAAAACAAACAAAATATTATAACCTTAATTTCAGTTATATCACATACTATTTATAATTTAGCCTCAGTTCTATCCTTTGATATTTTTAGGTTGGTTAAAAAGTAAAAAGAAATACAAAACTGGACAAAATCTACATAAGTCTAAAAGGTATACCTTCCATTTGTTTATCATGTAATAGCTGCTGTTCTTTTTCTTTTCTCCAAAAAGCTTCCTGTTTTTGCCGGATTCGGTGCCGTAATTCTTCATCATCAGTGTCAGATGACTCAGAGCCTCTGTCACTCCTCTCATCTTCACTGTCTCCTGATCCATAACCACCCAGTCCACCTGTGTGCATAAAGCTCAGTCTATCATATGCAAAAATTATACTAAGCATTAAAAACTTTTTAAGGTCCGAGAAGAAAGCTCATTTTCTTTTTTCATTGCCTTTTCCTGGAAGAATATGCTTACTTGGGGTGGGGAGAAGTATAAATTCAAAGGCTTAGGAGTTCATAGAACCCTCAGACAAATGATTACTTAGTATCTTCTTCTTTGATAATATTTCATATATCTTTCACTATAAAGGAATCATGATAATAGGTTTGTTTTACTGTCCATACTAACCAATAAGACCATTTAACAGGGCAGTGACAAAGCCTCACTAAAGCTTTATCAATTCAACTACCTTAATAAAATTTACAATGACCCTGAAAATATTTCTAAACTTAACTCATTGTTCAAAGTTTAGAAATCCCAGGAAGTATGCTAAGCATTTTTTGCTAAAAAAATTAGAATATTGTATTCTGCACTGGTACAGAAGTGATACAATACTGAAACTACTCCCCACCCTGAAGTAATTTAAATAATCATAACAAAACCATATGGACATTTGGTTCTACCCATTTCTCTTGTTCCTATTGGACAAGATGTGGAAAAGGCAAATTCAAGCTTTTACAGCCTTGATTATATACCATGCAAATAGCAAATTACGAACACATCACTACTGTTACCTATAATAAAATAAACCCTTTCTTCTATGTTAAAATTTGACCTGGTGCAATGCAATCTATATAAAAGTTATTAAAAGCATTAGTGTTTAGGTTCTTCCCTGAGGCATGTATGCAATTCTGAAAGTGAGCGTAGATACTATCTATCATGGCTCAATTATGAACTATTAAGTACAAACTATATGTGTATATATATATATATATCATCTTACATTGGAGCAATTAATGAGGAAATCCTCCATTACAACTTGCCCCAATAAACTATGAATTAGCCATTATATTTATAATATTCCCACTGTGAATGGTTTAGTCAAAAAAAAAAAAAAAGGCAAATCTTTTATTGGTTCTTATACAACCCTTGGAGCTAGGATTTTATAACTGAGTAGGAATAGTACACTTCCAAAACAGAACATGTAGAGAGACAAGGTAAGTGTGATTTTCCCGTTAGGCCCTCTCACAAATAAGGAGAACACTTACCGAGTCCAGTGAGGGAAGCCAGTGCACTGGACTGTGCCAGCTGTTTTGCAGGAGCTTTGTATCACATCAACAACAGGAACAACATGTTAACACAAATAGCCACGATTTCATAGTCATGAGAGTCTATGGTATTGTTAAATCTACTACTATTGCTGCTTTGTGGGGAGAGAAAAAACATTAAAAACACAACATTCATTTTAAACCAGTAGCATGTCTGGCTTTGAAATTATAATTCTGATGTGAGCTGAAATAAGTTTATAAGGAGGGAAAATGTTGACCACTACTATATCTGTATTTCTATTTCACAGATATTTAATTTTTGTTTCCAATACATTTTTAAAGTGTTACAAAAAATATGGGGGATCACTTGCATCTGTAAGAATTGTAACTGGTAAACTGTGAAAACCCTAGGTTCATAATTCAAAATTTATTAGTGAAAATAAATTGTATTAGAAGTCTTTCACCAATACCATGGTATCTTTAAAAAAAAAAAAAAAAGGTGAAACAAATTGAATGTTAGAAATTTTCCAGAATACATTTTAGAGGACATTATGATTGTGAATTTGTACTCAAGTACGTCAGATAAAACAAAAATATCTGTATAAGTTTAATAAGGTGTCTACAAATCTAATCTTTCCCAAATAGTTAAAACATGCAAGAGAATATTCAACTATCTGATAGTAATTCAACAAGGACAACAAAAAAAAAGTCCAAAATAGTCACCAAAAACAAAATGTCCCCAGAAAAAAACAAAAAATTAACACCCACAAAATATACCTTTCGTTGCTTTCCTGTGTGCATCCTTGGCTACATAATAAATTTCTTCATCTGTGACATCCAGGAGAATTTCAGTCAGAAGCATTTTTGTCAGCAACATCTAAAAAAGATTATTTTATATACTATTTCTAATTATTATATTTACTAATGTAATTTGACATTTTCAGAAAATTTAAGATGCAAAGCCATTTCTAAAACATTTTAGATCAGATCAGCCAGGCCAAGGAAGAGAATATCTCATACATTATTCTAAAATATTCAAACATTAAAAAAAAATTTTCAAGGCTCAGTGCCTATAGCTCAAGAGGCTAAGGCGCCTGCCACATACACCACAGCTGGTGGGTTCAAATGCAGCTTAGGTGACAAAACAACAATGACAACTATAACCAAAAAATAGCTGGGCATTGTGGTGGGCACCTGTAGTCCCAGCTACTTGGGAGACTGAGGCAAGAGAATCGCTTAAGCCCAGGAGTTGGAGGTTGCTGTGAGCTGTGATGGCAAAGCACTCTACCCAGAGCAACAGCTTGAGGCTCTGTCTCAAAAAAAAAAAAAAAAAATAATAATAATCCAAGATTATTTGAAACAATGAAATTATTAATTTATCTATACAGTAAAGCCACTAAATTCTTCTAGAGAGAAAACATTTTACAAAGTCCCTACAGGCTCAGTGCCCATAGCTCAGTGAGTAGGGAGCCAGCCACATACCCCGAGGCTGGCAGGTTCGAGCCCAACCCAGGCCTGCTAAACGACGACAACTACAACCAAAAATTATGCGGGTGCTATGGCGGGCGTCTGTTGTCCCAGCTACTTGGGAGGATGAGGCAAGAGAATCGCTTAAGGGCAAGAGTTGGAGGTTGCTGTGAGCTGTTATACCATAGTTCTCTACTGAGGGCAACATAGTGAGACTCTGTCTCAAAAAAAAAAAAAAAAGTCCTTGCTAACAAAAATTTCTATAGGTGTTTTTAATCTATAAAATATGCCTTCATTTAATATTATTAATAAACAGTACAAATTAGTATAAGTCACTTCTCAGCATTAGGTTAAAAATCTGAGGGAGTGAAAAAATAAGAAAAATGAGGAAAAGTCTACCTGATAAAGTCCTTTTATTCTTTTTTGTTTTTTTTTGAGACAAAGTCTCATTCCATTGCCCAAGCTAGAATGACATAGCATCGGCCTAGCTCATAACATTCTCAAACTCAAAAGCAATCCTCTTGCCTAGGCCTCCTGAGTAGCAGGGACTTACAGCATCTGCCACAATTCTTATTTTTTCTATTTTTAGTAGAGACCAGTCTCACTCTTGCTCAAGCTGATCTTGAACTTCTAAACTCAAGAGATCCTCCTGCCTCAGCCTCCCAGAGGGCTAAGATTACAAACATGAGCCACATCACCTGGCCAAATCCTTTTATTTTTAATTATGGTAATATATTAATAAACTATAACAGAACCGTTAAAAGTTAACATTATATATGGGACGCTAAGGCAAGGGAATTGCCTAAGCCCAGGAGTTGGAGGTTGCTGTGAGCTATGTGATACCAGGCTCTCTACTGTGGGTGATAAAATGAAACTCTTTCTCTACAAAAAAAAAAAAGTTAACATCATATAAAACAGGGAGGAGTACGCCTGAAATAACAGATGGACTCTAACTCAACAACTGTCTGAAACTGTAGACTAACTCTTACTCAGGCTCTGGGCTCTAGATTACTCATCTATTAAAATGAGAGTAACCAAATCAGCATCTAAATACATTTCAAAGATCTGGTCTTTCAATACAGGAAATATATCATACTACATTCCTAATCCCAGAAAATGGCAATACACATATACATTATAAATAATAAAGACTCTGAGAATTCTTACAAGGAGGAAATATAATAAAGTGTTTAAATCTCGTGTTTCCCAACCTGGATTTTCTATGAATTCTTTCAACCTTTCTCGGTATTTCTATTTAAAAAGCACACACTTAAAAAAAAAAAAAAAAAAAAGAACAATTAAGGGTCTCTTGGGTCTCATAGAAAAAAATGTTTAATAACAACCCTGATATCAGGAAATGGGCTTAAAAACTGCTTTATAGGTTGTGATCTTGTATTTTACTGTTATCTAAATTCCAGACATTTGTCCAGCAATGAATAAACATTTAAACTCTTTCAGAGTATTCACCTTAAATGTTTAAGACAGTCAAGCAATACTTTAAAAAAAACTATGTAAATAAATCCTTGCACATTATAAGAAACTTAACATTCTACCATTTGATACTCTTTCTCTTCTTCAGTCATCTCTGGTTCACTTTGCTCTTCTTGAGGAACTGGTGAAGGACTTCTAGTGATTTTTCCACTACTTGCAGCCTCAACATTTTCATTGTCTTCATCTTCTTCATCACTATCCTATAAGAATAGTATGGTAGACCAAATTAATGTTATGTAATAAAAAAATCCTTGTCTTCATATATCAAAAATTTAAAGCTCTAAATTAAAAAATCTATGAAACAGAAACTGCTCTCTAAATTACATCTTTGTGTACAGATTTCATTTGACTAATTATAAAGTTTAAATTACCTGGAAAGACATGTTATGATTACAAGATAGCTGATGGCTACCAATTATTTTTTCAATTGTCATTTTTCCCTAATCACTTTTGACCTTATTTTGTTAATAATGAGGAAAATATATCTTGTCAAGAATGGTTTTGAAACAAGTGGCTTGTAGAACTTTGGATACAGACCACAGACATATATTATTCAGTATAACTTTTACTACTATATATAGAGGATGCCCTCAAAATGTATTCACATTTTAAGGAAGGTAAAAAATGTTATTAAAATTGTAATACTCAAATCACATTTTACTTTGGCAATTATAAGAGATATAAAATACAATATACAAGATAACAAACATCAATAAGTAATACAATTTTAATAGTTTTCTTAAAATGTGTATACATTTTAAGGTACCCTCTGTATTTGTATATAGTGTGTGTGTATGCTATTTACTTAAAATTGTGTAACTTTAAATGAATAAATCTCTCATCAGTTCTAAGGTTTCAGCTGGCCCTAAAACTTACTTTTCAGCTACATAAGAAATGAGGGCTACTTCAAATTGAGGCAATGCCAGTAGTCTGTCCCTGTCTTCCACACTTTTAGGTTTTGTTATCCAGAGCTAAAAGTGTCTCATAGTCACTCTTAACAACCTTACTATATAAAAAGCAAGACGACCACCTGAAACAGGGGGGAAAATATATGTAACACAAACTCATAGGCATTGGAAGGAAAAGAGGCTAGTCTCCGATTTTTTTTACACTTAAAAAACTAAAAAAGAGGGCGGTGCCTGTGGCTCAGCGAGTAGGGTGCTGGCCCCATATACCAAGGGTAGCGGGTTCAAACCTGGCCCTGGCCGAACTGCAAAACAAAAAAATAGCCGGGCGTTGTGGCGGGCGTCTGTAGTCCCAGTTACTCGGGAGGCTGAGGCAAGAGAATCGCCTAATCCCAAGAGCTGGAAGTTGCTGTGAGCTGTGTGACGCCACAGCACTCTACCGAGAGCGACAATGTGAGACTCTGTCTCTTAAAAAAAAAAACTAAAAAAGAAAGGTAAAGTTTAGTAGTGTTTTTCTGTTTTGTTTTTCTTATTTTCATAACACATAGAACAAAAAGATACAGCTTTGGCAATGGGTTTTGAGGTAAGAGATGAGTAATTTATGGAATTGAAGCAAAACCAATGCCTGCCAATATCTAGCTACCCACTCTCCTTATTTCTAAAGCAGAAAATAGTCTTGGTAGACTCATTCCATGAGTTATATACCAGCCAGTGCTGTGGCTGTCATACCACCTAGCAGAACATCACTGCTAAATAAAAAAGTTCCTAAACTATTCATGCCATCTACTGAAACATTACTTTCATGCCAAAAACTTGAAACATTACTTTTAGCACTCATTTCAAAAACAATTATTACATCCTCAGGTATAAGTTTATATTAAAATATTCATAAAAAGCAGATTTATTTCTTTCTGTATTGCCATTTTAATGTAGTTTTGTTTTATAATTCACCACTAGGGAGTTAAATGTACCACAAATAATGAATATACACTGGTTTATCATGACAAGATCTATCCAGCAACTCATGAACTCTCTTTCTGGAACAAAATGTTCATAAACCCATTGCCATCCTGCCTTTTTTTTTTTGCGACAGAGTCTCATGTTGTTGCTCCAGTAGAGTGCTATGAAATTACAGCTCACAGCAACTTCAAACTCTTGGGCTCAAGAAATCCTCTTGCCTCAGCCTCCCAAGTAGCTGGGACTACAGGCACATGCCACCATGCCTGGCTAATTTTTCTATTTTTGGTAGAGATGGAGTCTCGCTCTTGCTAATGTTGGTCTCATACTCCTCAGTTCAAGAAATCCATCTACGTCAGACTCCTAACCCCCCCTTTCTTTTCCTTGCTTTATCTTCACTAATGCATACATAAAAACATAATTCCTAAAATACTTACTGAATTTTGAGAACATTAATACTTTTCTACAGGCTAAAATATCTATCTAAATAAACTTCACATGGACAAAATTATCACATTTCATGTTAGGGGAATGCTACTTACGAATTTACTTCTCTGAGGCAAACGAGGGCCATCTCCTCCTTCAGCATCCTCTGTGGCCTTCTTTTCTTTTTTTGACAATTGTGAACGTTGTTGTTCCATTCTCTCTTTTTCCAACTTCTTCTGCTTTTCACGTTCCATTTTTTCAAGACCTTCACGAATCCAAGCTGGAAGAGTCCTGCGTTTTACTGCATCTATTTTACATGGAAAAATAAAGTAAGTAAAAATCATAATAAACACATGAGAGGTTGTCATTCTTGAATTTCTACAAACATTGTAAGTAAATTGAAAATAAATAAATAAATAAAGTAACTCATTAAACATCATGCTTTTTTGCGGGGGGAGGGGAGGGGACAGAATTTCAAGCTATTGTCCTACTAGGTAGAGTGCCATGGCATCATCTTAGCTCACTGCAACCTCCCTCTTGCCTCATTTTTCTGCTTGTAGTAGAGACGCAGTCTTGCTCAGGCTGGTCTCAAACACATGAGCTCAGGCAATCCACCTGTCTCCGCCCCCCAGAGTGCTAGGATTACAGGCATAAGCCACCGTGCTTGGCCCATTATGCTTTTCTTAAAAACCATTACTTTTAGGCTCAGCGTGTGTGGCTCAAGCAGCTAAGGCGCCAGCCACGTACACCTGAGCTGGCTAGTTCAAATCCAGCCTGGGCCCGCCAAACAACAATGACGGCTGCAACTAAAAAATGGCCGGGTGTTGTGGCGGGCACTTGTAGTCCCAGCAACTTGGGAGGCAGAGGCAGGAGAATCACCTAAGCCCAGGAGTTGGAGGTTGCTGTGAGCTGTGATGCCATAGCACTCTACCCAGGGTGACAGCTTGAGGCTCTGTCTCAAAAACAAACAAACAAACAAAAAAAACATTACTTTTAATAACAGCAGGGAACACTGTCCTAATACAATTTGACAGGACACAATGGAAGCACATTAAGTCTCTCATTTACTTTTTTTACTTATTTATTTTTTGAGACAGTCTCACTCTGTTGCCCTCAGTAGAGTGCTGTAGTGTCACAGCTCACAGCAACCTCCAACTCCTGGGCTTAGGCAATTCTCTTGCCTCAGCTTCCCGAGTAGCTGGGACTACAGGCACCCGCCACAAAGCCCGGCTATTTTTCATTGCAATTCTCATTGCTGTTTTAGCTTGCCAGGACGGGGTTCAAACCTGCCACCCTTGGTGTATGGGGCCAGCACCCTGCCCTCTGAGCCACAGGCACCCCCCAATTATCTCATTTAATCCTTATAAAAACTCTCAGAAATCACTCAATCCCTTTTACAGGTGAGGAAAGTGAGGCTCAAAGAGATTAAATGATTTGCCTAAGGTTTGCCTAAAATCAAGTAGAAGGTGATGAAACCTACTTCAGAGGCAAATTTTTATACTAAGCTCCTTCGTAAGATGTAAATACAGAATCAAACACACAAGTCTCATTTTTACACCAAGTAAAAATTCATTTGAACAAGTATTATTTAGCTTTTTAAAAAGGAGTAAAGTTAGAATCTTCCTAAAATATAAAGAGCAAAGACCTACATGTTTTGGTCCATTAAATGCTGGATGATTTAGGACTTTCCAAACATAATGTGGCATAAATATGTCATTTGTCACTGGAAATAAGTTAGGTCTAATACAGTGATACTGGTGATACACCAGTCTAATACTGGTGTGCTATGAGAGAATCTTAGGAGTGTCATGAAAATATTTGAAGATTAAAGAAGTTCAAACACAGTAAGCATATTCTTTTTTTACTTTCTTTGATCAACATAAATATGCAGCGAAAGCTTAACTATAGGTTCAAATGTGCCATGAAATTAAAAAAGTTCAAGAAGAGGCTTGGCACCTGTAGCTCAGCAGTTAGGGCGCCAGCCACATGCACACGGGCTACTGGGTTTGAACCCAGCCTGAGCCTGCTAAACAAAAAGTAGCCAGGCATTGTGGTGGGACCTCAAGTCCCAGCTACAAGGGAGACTGGGACAAGAGAATCACTTGAGCCCAAGAGTTTGAGGTTGCTGTGAGCTGTGACGCCACAGGTCTACCGAGGGCAACATAGTAAGACTCTGACTCAAAAAAAAAAAAAAAAGTTCAAGAACACTGCAGTTATTTAAAAATTAAAATTTTCTGCCCTAGGTGGCGCCTGTGGCTCAGTGGGTAGGGTGCCGGCCCCATATACCAAGGGTGGCAGGTTCAAACCAGCCCCAGCCAAACTGCAACAAAAAATAGCCGGGCATTGTGGCAGGTGCCTGTAGTCCCAGCTACTCCGGGAGCTGATGCAACAGAATCGCCTAAGTTCTGGGTTGCATTGAGCTGTGACACCACAGCACTCTACGCAGGGTGATAAAGTTTTCAGCCACAACACTTAAGGAAAGTGAAGTAATCAAAGGAAAATTAATCTAGCAGCAGTATATCAGATGAACTGAGTAGACAGAGACCAGAGACAGAGAACAATTAGGGGCTTGCAAATGGAGACAGACTCATATAACCACAAAATGCACTGAAATGCCAATGAAAAAATTAGTAAGATGCTATGGCCATTATAAATTTATATTTCATAATAAAATCAGGACTTTAAGGCAAAGATTTAAAGAAAATTATTCAAAACTTTTTATATTATAGACCAGTACTTTTTTTTTAAGTTTAACTTTGTGATCTAAAACAACAGGGATTTATTTATTATTTTTTTTGAAACAGTCTTTCACTTGGTTACTCTTGGTAGGGTGCTGTAGTGTCTTAGCTCACAGCAACCTCAAACTCTTGGGTTCAAGTGATCTTCTTGCCTTAGCCTCCTAATTAGCTGGGACAACAGGTGCCCACCACAAGGCTGGGCTATTTTTTAGAGATGGGGTCACACTCTAGCTCATGCTAGTCTCAAAATTATGAGCTCAGGGGATCCACCTGCCTCGGCTCCCATGTTTTGGGATTACAGGTCTGAGCCACCATGGCTAAAATAACAGGGTTTTAAAGTACTGATTCCTAACATATTGAAACTATTAACTATTAATTTAACGGGCGGTGCCTGTGGCTCAGTGGGTAGGGCGCTGGCTCTATATACTGTGTGTTGCAGGTTCAAACCTGGCCCTGGCCAAACTGCAACAAAAAAATAGCTGGGCGTTGTGGCGGGCACCTGTAGTCCCAGCTACTCAGGAGGCTGAGGCAAGAAACTGCCTAAGTACAGGAGCTGGAGGTTGCTGTGAGGTGTGTGATGCCACAGGACTCTACCAAGGGCAACAAAGTGCCACTCTGTCTCTAAAAAAAAAAAAATAATTTAAGAAAACAAGACAATGGCCAGGCATAGTGGCTCATGCCTATAATCCCAACACTTTGGGAAGCTGAGGTAGGAGGATCTCTTGAAGCCAGGAGTTTGAGACCAGCCAGCCTGGGTAACATAATGAGAACCCATCTCTATAAAAAATATTTAAAAATTAAAATAAAACAAGATATCATTTTTATATGATAAGTAAGTCATGCCAATTGTGGTTTACTGAACTTATTTTAATAGCTACCAATTTGTGGAGGCTCTTGCTTCACCGGAAGTGCAATAGGTGAACGCTGCCGATCCCTGAATGATGATGGCCTTTCTCTTCGATTCTGGGGAGGTGCTGGAGGTCCTGGAGGTCCTGGTTGCCAATAAGGAGGATGAAATCCACCTTGCGGTGGACCAAAAGCAGCCCCATGCTGAAAGAGTATTGCAGTTTATTTTTCTTCACATTAAAACAATACACTCTCTGGGACACACGCGTGTTATGAACTGGGACAGTAGAAATCCATGTGTGCAGCAAATCCAAGAATTCCATGGTTCTAATATCCACCGATACTTCTGTAGCCCCAAGAACCTAGGCTTTCTTAAGAAAGATTTTCTGCTTATGTCAATGCCTTCTAATAGTCAGCTGATAAATTATTTTCAAGAAGTATAGAGCAAGATTCTGAATCCATTTATAAACTAATACTATCACCATTAAGATAACAAATAAATGTTAACTTTTCCTTAACTAGAAAATCCTGGAATATTTTTTCTCAATTTCAACTTCCTGCTTGTAGTGAACTTAAGTTGTTTCATAATCCTGTAAGACGTTATTTATAAGCAATGCAATAATCATATTAAATATTTTTTGCAATTTTGCTATTTTCAGGGCCTTTAGGCCAGTTGCCATTAGAATTCTTTTGTCTTGTTAGTATGGGATCTAGCAAACAGAAGTGGGGTAAGTAAAAGGTCCCTACCACTGTAATTATTCAAAAACAGAATGAAAATCTGTTTATAGATTTTCTGTAATCTACAGATTTTCAGATCATCTGTCATATCTGTATATCAGGTATGAGTATGTATTAAGTAGAGATTTATTGTCTTATGGTAAATATTACATGCCCTATCAACTGTAATTGAAAATTAGTAAAATAATCTGTGGGTCTTTTCAAAATTTTAAATTATGATAGCACAGTTATGAGGTAGCAATTGCCATCAGTTATTTCAAATGACACTTAGCACTGTAATTTAAGGGTAGACCTTGGCAAAGGGGATAAAGAAAATAAAGGCCCACATAATGACACTATTTTCCATAGAGTTCTATGTCCCTAGGAATGAACTGGATGCTACAAAGGAAATTATGTACAATTCCATTAACACATCATGTTATAATGGAAAAAAAAAATGACAACACTAGAAAAACAGTCACAACTCTACAAAGCAGAAGGAACTGCACTGAGGAAGATGTTCATGTGCTTTATTCAGGCCTTACTCATAATCTATTAATATTATTGATAAATAATATATTCAACTACTGTGTATTTTCTAACTTTTATTTAACATTTAAAGATACCATATTGAAATTATAAATTAGAAAACAAAACATCATATAGCTATTGCACTTATACATTTTTCATTTTATCCAAATTTTCCCCTAATGATCCTTTATACCATTTTCCTAATCAAATAAAAAATGAGAAAACAAAAATCTTATGATTTTAATACTCAAAAATGGATAACTTTTCTGAGACATAGTATGTGCTTATCTGTACAAGTCTGAAAAGTGCAACACATATCTTAGGTATTCTTGATGAGATACTTCCAAAGAATGGATTACGTGCACATCTACAATATTAAAGCAACAAAATATCTTTCACCTGATAGTCAAACTGGTTCACTGGCCCCACTGCAAAATTATCGGGTGGTCCACCAAAGTTGTGATTGTTCTGGTTAAATATATGCCTGCTGTCAGGGGCAAATTCCCCACTGTCCTGACTGTTGCTGTCTTCAGAAGGAGGAACAATGTCCATTGGGCCTGGTGTTGGTGGCATCCATGGCTGATCTGGAGGGGGGTGTGGGGGTTGCTGATGCATTCCCCATTCTATTTAGGATTCAGGCATAAAAACATTCAACAGGGGGTTATAACAAAATAAACACAAAATTTTAACATCTCAAGAAAGCTAGATTTTTCAGTAAAGAAACATAAATATACTATGACTTCTTGGTCAAACCCTTTTGTACATTTTAAAAATAAACAATGAACTAAAATTGTCTTATAATTCAAATGAGCTAATTCCACCTGAATTCACACCCTAAACAAATGGAAACCAAATGCTCAAAATTATGTTTAATGAAAGTTAACAAAATCCAAGCAATTTTTTGTTGACTTTTTCTATTTTTGCTTAGTACAATGCTACAAAAATAATACCTTGAGAGTTTATATAATTTGTTTCTTCCATGAACAACATTTATCCTCACAACATCCCTGTGAGGTAGGGAGAAATCAGGTATTATTTTTGCCAATTTCAGGAAGGGTAACTGAGGCACACAGAGGTAAATCATTTGTCCAGGGTCACAAAGAAAGCCAGAGGAGTAAAATTAGGAGGTAGGGATGCCAGGATAAGTCCTTTATGAACCTGAACTTGGGAACTAAAACATTTTCAAACTTGGGGAAATCTGGCTTTCAAAAAAGCTAGAAATGAACCACCTCACAGTATCAAAGGTTAGAATTATGTATCTTTTGTAGAAGTGATGCCAGGGAACTAATTCCTAAGTTTTCCATTCTTATAGTAAGAAACAATAAATATTAATAGGTAAAGGAGGATATGCTTCACCATTAGCATATCCAAAGGTGTAACTGATTCCTCCATAAACAGTATGAATTATTAAAAATAATAACACAAACATGGAAAACTGAATTAATATCAAAGAATCTAAATCATACTGTGAAGTAACAAACAAACAAACAAACAAAAAAGGGAAGAAAAAGGTAGGTGGATGGTAGGGGCAGAGTATATTTGACAGACTAATTTGTCACATAGTGACCCACTTTTTCTTATAATTAGAGTCTAGACATGTTTTACTCTGCCAGTGCTGCTTCTGAAAAGGCCAGAGGTTGCAACAGAGAGACAAAGAATGCTCTCTTCCCTAGATGCCAAGTGAGGTTTCCAGAATGTTCCCAGCCCCTGCCAGCCTAGGAATGAAGAACCAAGAAAAGAATCAAACTGAGTGCCACAATGCTAGCAGATTGAGTACAGAATAATTTAATCAAAAAATGTCAAGGTCAAATCAAAGTGAAACTGCCTACTCTTTAAGGAGTATTAATTTCAAGAAGTCATAAAACTAAGAAAATTTAAAATTCAAATATCATTCCTCATTTTATTTTAAAACAGTCTTAAAATGTGGAAAACAACAACAAACCTGGCTGCCACATTCTGTTAAAGTTTGAATCCCCTTGAAAATTCCCATGATTGTTTGGACCAGATTCCATTGTAGACATATCCTGTCCGTTTGGCATCATTCCTGGTGGCTGTTCTACCATGCTTTGCTGTCCTGAAGCTTCTCTCTGGGCAATCCAAGCTTGTGCCAAAGCGGCCCAGTCAATCTGGCCTAATGTAAATTAACACAGAATTTAGCATTCAGAGCATAGGAGCTAAAAGAACAGTTAGTGCCTCTATGAAAAAACAAGCATCTCAGTTATTCCTTAGTAGAGATTTAAAATCTTATAGCATGAGGGAGGTGCCTGTGACTCATAGAGTAGGGCGCTGGCCCCATATACCGAAGGTGGCAGTTTTAAACCCGGCCTTGGCTGAACTGCAAAACAGAAAAATAGCCAGGCATTGTGGCGGGCGCCTGCAGTCCCAGCTACTGGGGGGGCTGAGGGAAGAGAATCACCTAAGCCCAGGAGTTGGAGGTTGCTGTGAGCTATGTGATGCCACAGCACTCTACCGAGGGCGATAAAGTGAGACTCTTCTCTCTACCAAAAAAAAAAAAAAAAAAAAAAAAAATCTTATAGCATGATATAGTTGAAAGGATACTTAGAAAATAAGTATAGGCTTTTATAGGCTAGCATATAACATAAACCACTTATTTTCAGGAAAAGACTCTATTCTTAACCTATTTCTAGCATTATTAACTCATAAGAAATTTCTTCCCTGAACTTAGTTTACTGAGTTTATTTTGTTTGTTTGTTTGTTTGTTTTTTCAGTTTTTGGCCGGGGCCAGGTTTGAACCCACCACCTCCGGTATACGGGGCCAGTGCCCTATGCCTTCGAGCCACAGGCGCCGTCCAGTTTACTGAGTTTTTAAAAGTCATCATCACCTGGTTTTTTTCAGAGCAGCAAAAAAAAAAAATGATCAAACTCAATCACTTCTTTCTTCAGTGTGTCTTATTCATCTTTCCAGACCTACATTTCAGCCTACAGACCACAGATGAGCATGACTTTCTATCCCACTTCTGCTCACAGCTGTCCTTCTTTAACTAAGGCTCCCTTCTTCAGCAAAACACCTCTCTTTAACAACTTCTTACCTGGCCTTTACTTAAATTCACTGTCCCTATTACCCTGAACACTGTCCCTTTTTCTTCCCCAAATATCTATATTTAACATTTTAAGATCTAATATTTATTAATTAAGCAAAAATTAGGAAAAGATAGTTTTTCACCTGTCTGTTTAGTAGATTAAAGAGACATTTTTATTCACTTTGGTTTGAAACAAAATCAGCACAATCCATATAGGGTTAAACTTAGCAATGTGTACCTAATTTTTTAAATGTTCATCTATGACCTAACAAACCTAGCCCTTTTCCTAGAAATAAAAAAGACAGGATACGAGATGAATAAAGACAGTACACGAGATGTTTGCTGTTTCAAAAAGTAAAAAGGTATAAACAACAAAATATCCAAAAGTGAATTTGTTAAATTACAGTACAGTTCTGTAACAGAATACTACACGGCTATCAAACAAAGAAAGAAAGGCTTGGCATCCATCACTCAGTGGTTAGGGTGCCAGCGGGTTTGAACCTGGCCCAAGCCTGCTAAATGACAACTACAACCAAAAACAGCCAGGTGTTGTGGTGGGCGCCTGTAGTCCCACCTACTTGGGAGGCTGAGGCAAGACAATCACTTAAGCCCAGGAGTTTGAGGTTGCTGTGAGCAGTGACGTCTCCGTCAAAAAAAAAAAAAAAAAGAAGAAGAAGAAGAAAGAAAGAAAGAAAGAGAAAGAAAAGGAAAGAGTTTCATATTAACCCAATAAGGGCAGAGCAATATAAAGAAAGAGTCATATGGATGAAACAAAAATGGCCACTGTTAATAATGATTAAAGCTAAGTAATAAATGGAGGCTCCCTATACTCCTTTTACCTTTGTGTATGTGCATAAAATATTCCACAGTAAAAAGAAATTTTAAAATATACACCATACCATACTATTGAATATGATCTAGATAGAATTACAAGATTCAGAATTAACAGAAGTTCTACTTAAGCGACACTTTTCTTAAACAAATCAAGGCCTAAATCAGTTTTAAAAAAGTAAAATCTTCACAAAGCTTTCTACCCTCTGAGGGAGTCTACAAAGGGGAAATCCATTTTTTGCTATACATGCTATAGAAAGGCTATTTATGTGACGGATTATATTCTGACCATAAAATGATCCAACAAACCAATTCTAATTACATCTCCCTTAACCTCATCACCTACATCCTACCAATCTCCATATACCTACCCCCTCCTTCCAAATTCAATGTTTCCTTACTTGGATCCTGTTGGTGCTGGAATGACTGCATCCATTGTTGTTGGTTCAAGGGCCACTGTTGCCAAGGTTGTCCTCCTTGATCCCACATCCTTTCTTTTAAAATATATGTGATTTTTTACCTTCAATAAATTAAACATAGTTTACAATTTAGAGTGTGAGCTCTTTAATTTTAACACATCAGACATCAGAAATTATTATATCATGATACATTTATGTCATCAGAAGTGTAAAATTCTGGTCAACAGGTTGTCAGGGGCAACTGGAATTTTTAGGTTGATAAGCAAGAATAGAAAATTTTATGTTAGGCTTGGCGCCTATATCTCAGCAGCTAGGGTTCCAGCCACATACTTGGGAGCTAGCGGGTTCAAACCCAGCCCAGACCTGGCGAACAATGACAACCACAACAAAAAAATAGCTGGACGTTGTGGCGGGTACCTGTAGTTCCAGCTACTTGGGAGGGTGAGGCAAGAGAATCACTTAAGCCCGAGAGTTGGAGGTTGTTGTGAGCTGTTATGCCACAGCACTCTACCAAGGGTGACATAATAAAAAACAAAAAACACAAAAAGAGGGCAGCACCTGAGGCTCAGTGAGTAGGGTGCTGGCCCCATACACCGAGGATGGTGGGTTTGAACCTGGTCCCAGGCAAACTGCAACCAAAAAATAGCCAGGGTTTGTGGTGGGTGCCTGTAGTCCCAGCTACTCAGGAGGCTGAGACAAGAGAATCACCTAAGCGCAAGCACTAAAGGTTGCTGTGAGCTGTGATGCCACATGCCACAGCACTCTACTAAGGGCGACAAAGTGAGACGCTGTCTCTAAAAAAGAAGAAAAAGAAAATTTTATGTTAATGCTGATATTAGAATTTGGTAGCAAGGTATAGCTCTAATCAATTTAGCTCAGAAAAGGCCTTCTAGGCTTGGCACCCATAGCTCAGTGAGTAGGATGCAGTCACATACACCGAGGCTGGCACATTCAAGCCTGGTCTGGGCCTGCTAAACGACAAAGACAACTACAACAACAAAATAGACAGGTGTTATGGCAGGCGCCTGTAGTCCCAGGGGGAGGCTGAGGCAAGAAAATCGCTTAAGCCCAAGAGTTGGAGGATGCTGTGAGCTGTGATGCCACAGCACACTACTGAGGGCTGAGGGTGACATAGTGAGACTCTGTCTGAAGAAAAAAAAAAAGCCTAAAACTCAATTTTTGCAATATAAATTTCTGGATATGAAATTATTTTGACAATTATAAGAAAAATAATCCCAAACCAAGACCTCTTTAAAACAGTAAGCAAGAGCTCTGCTGACAAAGAAAAATTATTCCTCATAAATGATTAGAGCAAGATGTACAATAGAATTAGAAGGCTCACACTGTCAAGCCAAATCAAATATTTGAGTCAGGAAACCTTAGAAGTTGATGAGAAATCAGAAATTCAAAGGCTGCCAAAATATCACCCTCACAGATCATCAGGTGTCTGTTATGTCCCAAGAATCACTAAGAAGATTCTCACCAAAAATGTTTAACTGAATCCAACTGAGCTCTTGGATTTCACTTCCAGTGTAAATGAATTATAGTATCAGAAGAAACACATAAATCTAAAAGGTGGGTTAGTCTCCAAGATCCAAGACTTGATTTCTTAACATGTAAATAGCATGGAAAAGAAGGGGGAAGGGTACCCTAGGTTAGTAACTATTAAAGCCAATCATTAGATTAAAGCTAATCTAGGAGATGGATATGGGGATCATCACACTAGCCTATTTTTCTGTAAGTTAATCTGAAAACTTTCCTAATATACGGTTTAAAATTCCTATAAATCTAATATTTTTATACTTTATATATAAGCCTGTTTAAAAACCAATGATACACGTAATGTTAAACAGGACACGTTTATTTTTGTATACCAGGACTTAGCATACAGCAGGCATTTAATAAACATTTAGTAAATGAATCCTAACTAAACCGACCTTTTCCTCTATCCTAAAAACAAGATAAAAGCAAGCTTTAGTACAGCAGGAGCACAAAAAGCAAGAACATCAGATGACAAGGAAGTAGAGACATTAACTCCTTTGTTTTTTTTTTAGTCTCACTCTATCGCCCTCAGTAGAGTGCTGTGGCCTCACATAGCTCACAGCAACCTCCAACTACTGGGCTTAGGCGATTCTCTTGCCCCAGCCTCCTGAACAGCTGGGTCTACAGGCACCCGCCACAACGCCCAACTATTTTGTTGTTGTTGTTGCAGTTTGGCCAGGGCCAGTTTGAATCCGCTACTCTTGGTATATGGGGCCGGCACCTTACCCACTGAGCCACAGGCGCTATCCCAGACATTAACTCTTGACAGGACACCTGGAGAATAAAATTCAGGTTTTCAAGAGTTTCCAACTCTAATCTTTGCAGCACTCTCAGAATGTTATATAGGCATAGTTGTTTCAGTGGCAAATCCTGATCTCTCAATTGAATAAGACTGAATTAGGGGAAGTGAGTTTCTGTTACCTTGATTTACTTATGAGTCAAATATACTCATCCTCTAGTTACACTAAGGCAGTCTAGTACAATGGCATTATTAGAATACAGCAAAACAGGCACTAAATAGCACATAAATGAGGCCCACAACTGGATTGGGCATCTGCTCCAAGTTAAATAGACTTACTTCTATTTTTCTAACCTCTCTTCAGCATTTCTCTCTGTCCCATCTTTCCTCCTCTCCTGTTTCCCAATTATTCCTTTAAAGTCATTTAACTTTTAAGTGAGTCCCCAGAGCCCAATTATATGTTTAAAGTCATTTAACTAGTTAAGTGAGCTATTGGAGCCCTTGAAAAGGAACTTCACTTACAACTTTAACAGTTAATAAACAAAATAAATGAATAGGAAACACCAAGAAGAAATCCAGCTGCTACTTTAACTGACCTCAGAGCTGCACCTTCTGCTTAAAATATAGGTTGATTCAAACTATAGCTTGAAAGCATAGCAGCAGTATTATTTATGTCCTAAGGGGAAAAAAGAATATATGTTTGTTCATAGATTATCACAATTTATTAGAACAAAAATAAATGCTAGAAACAAAACATGAGTACAATCATCTCCAAATTGTTTTGTCATTTCTTCCATTAACTTTAAAATGGGGAATTATTTTACCATCATAAAGTCAGGGGAAAAGCTACATCAGAAAAGAAGAGGTGAAGTTTTTTAACTTTTTTTTCTTTCAAAATATCTTTTATTTACTTGAATTCATTCACAACACAAAACAATGTAAACAAGAGACTGAGAAAGAAAAACGTTAAGAATAAACATTTGAAAAGGAGATCTCATTCAACTGGCATTAACTTAAATGGAACTATTAAATAAGGTAATAAATTAATTCAAATTCTTCCATGGAATTCTAGGTTTAAAAATAAACACCAGCAAGGATAGAAGATTTTGGCCCTAAAATGGCTTATGTTTCTTCCCATTAGGTCAACAGCTTTTTAAAGTTGAAGACAAATTACTCATCTTTTTTGTCTTCCATGAGGTATAGGACAGCATCCTATATAGAGCAAACATGAAATAAATACCAAATGAATAAATGAGTGGTCTCTAGCTCCTCCTGTTTACTTTTAAAGGTTAATGATAAAGAAACTATTTGGTGGCACCTGTAGCTCAAAGGAGTAAGGCGCAAGGCCCATATGCCAGAGGTGGCGGGTTCAAACGCAGCCCCGGCCAAAAACTGCAAAAAAAAAAAAAAAAAAAAAAGAAGAAGCTATTGACCTACAGTTATGAGAATCAAAAAGCTAGGGTAAGCACAGCTTGCTTTAACAGCTTATAGTCCAAGGCAGTGCCTGTGGCTCAGGAAGTAGGGCCCCATATACTGAGGGTGGCAGTTTCGAACCCAACCCGGGCCAGCTAAAACAGCAAAGACAATCGTAACAGAAAATAGCCAGGTGTTGTGGCAGGTGCCTGTAGTCCCAACTACTCGGGAGGCTGAGTCAAGAGAATCGCCTAAGCCCAAGAATTGGAGGTTGCTGTGAGCTATGACATTATGGCACTCTACCAAGGGTGACAAAATGAGACTGTCTCAAAAACAAAAACAAACAGCCTATGGTCCATAGATTTTTTTTGTCTTAAGTTGTAAACTCATAATATAGATCTTATCACCAGCTCTATACAGTGCCTACTGAGGTTAAAAATAGGCAGGCACTTACTAAAACCACTGTAATGATGAAAATGATGCATGACTTCCTATCAAGATTTCTAATACACAAACTTACTTTTCCAGAAATCACTGTAAACAAAGTTTCTTAGTGATATTTACTGGCTGTTCTTGATAGCTCTCCTTTTTTTTTTTTTTTTTTTTGGCGGTTTTTGGTCAGGGCTGGGTTTGAACCCACCACCTCCGGCATATGGGGCCAGCGCCCCACTCCTTTGAGCCACAGGCACCACCCCGACTGCTCTCCTTTTAAGGTTACAGCTCATCCTGTCACCTACACTTCAGAGCACAAGCTCTGAATTATTTTACCTTGAGTGTACATATTTTTTTTTTTGGAAACAGAGCCTCAAGCTCTCATTCTGGGTAGAGTGCCATGGCATCAGCTCACAGCAACCCCCACCTCCTGGGCTCAAGTGATTCTCCTGCCTCCGCCTCCCAAGTAGCTGGGACTACAGGCGCCTGCCACACTCCCGGCTATTTTTTGGTTGGGGCTGTCGTTGTTTGGCGGGCCCAGGCTGGATTCGAACCCGCCAGTGCAGGTGTATGTGGCTGGCGCCTTAGCTGCTTGAGGCCCCGAGCCGAATGTACATTTTTAGAACTATGTAGGTTCATGATGCCTACCTGTAATTCATTTACTAGCTATGTAAATACAACTAGTTTTCCAATGGAACATATAATGTCTGCTCCTTACAGGATTACTGTTAAAAATTATATAAGGAACATATAAGAAAACTCAGCACAGGAAGCTCCAATTTGTGGTGGTTAATATTATTAGGACTTTCTCAACGACACTGGCATTATTATAATATGGCAATGAATATTACTTCTGGCAGCACTCCTTAAGTTGACAACTATTAGGGGTTAAAAAAAAGATTGATCAAGCCAACCCACTTCTGCTCAAATTCACTTTCTTCCACAGTTGCAGTCTAAAACTTACACAGATTTTACCTTTCAAAGAATTCTAGTCTGTCTTCCTGTTCCTACTTCCCACAGTATCATCAGTTGAAGCTTTTATTATTAAGTTTGATTTGTATTATATTTAAACCAACCACTTGGTTGGTTCTACTTCTACTTTTGCTATGTTTTTCAAAGCTTTCTTCCTCAAAATCTTAAAGGAAGCTATGAAAGCAGTATAGTGTTTCATACACAAAGGCTGAGAAAAGTATAGACAATTATATGAAATTGTGAGAAGCAGAGAATATAGATAATTACATGAAAATGTGAGAAGCAGAGAAGAATAAAAAAAAAAAAAAACAGCAGAGAAGGTGACCATTACAAGTAAAGGAAATAAGAAGTTAAGACTATTTAATAAAGTACTTTAATTAAATCTGGAGTTGAAAAACTTGATCTGGCTAAAGATGACTCTCAGATGACAGTGTACATAACACTGAAGTTAGTCTTTTTGAAAGACAATTTAGCATTACAGTATCTGATTAGCAAAATTATAAATGCAAGTCCCTCTAACCCAATTCCACTGAAGGGACTCAAAATTCTGAGGCATATTTTCTGTCACTAAACATCTGCTTTGAGTGACAATTAAAAACAAGAAAGGCAAACAGAGCAAATCATATAGGGGATCCCTATTTTGCCATTAAAACAAATAAGGTAGATTTTTACATACTAGTATACAAACTGTATTAGTAAGTGAAAAAAATTTACATGAAACAGCATGAAAAATGATGCCACTTGAGACTTTTACTTTCTAAGAATGTAATTATGAGCCAGGTGCAGTGGTTCACATCTATAATCCTAGCACTCAGGGAGGGAGGTACATTCTTTGAGCTCAGGAGTTCTACATGAGCCCAAACAATAGTGAGACCTTATCTACTAAGAAAAATAGAAAAGTTAGCTACACATTGTGATAGGTGCCTGTAGTCCCAGCTATTCAGAAGGCTGAGGCAAGAGGATTACCACTTGAGCCCAAGAGTTTCAGGTTGCTATGAGCTGTGTCACTGCCAGCCTCTAACCCAATGCTTTTTGAGACTCTGTATCAAAAAAAAAAAAAAGAATGCAATTATGTACTAGGTACAAAAACTTCCTAAGTTACAAAAACCTTTAAAAACTGATAAGTGGGGGCGGCTCCTATGGCCCAATGGGTAGGGCGCTGGCCCCCCATATACAAGGGTTCCAGGTTCAAACCGGCCTTGGCCAAACTGAAACAAAAGGATAGCTGGGCATTGTGGCGGGTGCCTGTAGTCCCAGCTACTCAGGAGGCTGAGGCAAGAGAATCGCCTAAGCCCAAGAGCTAGAGGTTGCTGTGAGCTGTAACAACACAGCACTCTATGGAGGGTGACAAAGTGAGACTCTGTCTCTAGAAAAAAAGAAAGATAGAAAAAACAAAACAAAACAAAACTGATTGGGCAGCGCCTGTGGGCAGTGGGCAGCGCCTGTGGCTCAAGGAGTAGGGCACTGGCCCCATATACCAGAGGAGGCAGGTTCAAACCCAGCCCCAGCCAAAAAAAAAAAAAAAAAGTTAAATTAAAAAAATAAAAATCTAAAAATAATAATAATAATAAAATAAAATAAAGGTGGTGCCTATGGCACAGTGAGTAGGGAGCAGGCCCCATATACAGAGGGTGGTGGGTTCAAAACCAGCCCCGGCCAAACTACAACAAAAAAATAGCTGGGCGTTGTGGTGGGCACCTGTAATCCCAGCTACTCAGGAGGCTGGGGCAAGAGAACTGCCTGAGCCCAAGAGCTGGAGGTTGTGTGAGCTGTAATGCCACAGCACTCTACGGAGGGTGACAAAGTGAGTCTCTAACAAAAACAAAAAAATTAAATTAAATTAAAAACTGATAATTTCTAGGAAGTGGGAATAGGGATGAGGGAATTTTGATTTAATGTATCTCTTTCTGTATTCTTTGAATTATTTTATCCTGAGTGTACATTTTTAGAATTATAGTATAGATTACAAAAGAAATTCAAAGGAAGCTGATGAGCATAGTACATAATGCCAGGTATAAGCAATAAAAATTACCTACCTGTCAAATCAACTGACCTCTGCTTCATTATCTTACATGATTTGGAGTAAAATTCTATAATCTAATCCACAATTTTCTCCTGTTAGTAAAATTAATTTTAGAATCATAATTTTTTTTTGAGACAGTCTCACTATGTCATCCTCCGTAGAGTAATCTGGCATCACAGCTCACAGCAACCTCAAACTCCTTGGCTTATGCGATTCTCTTGCCTCAGCCTCCCAAGTAGCTGGGACTACAGGCACCCACCACAATGCCCAGCTTTTTTTTTTTTTTTTTTACCCCCAGTTGTAGCTGTCATTGTTTCACAGGTCTGGGCTGGGTTCAAACTCTCCAGCTCCGGTATATGTGGCTGGTGCCGCTGAGCTACAGGCGCCAAGCCTAGAATCATGTTAAATTTTGTATAAAAGAAGCAGATTTTAGTAAAGACTTGATATAGGACTAGGATTATTCAAATATTTAATGTGAGTTTCAGCGTCTAGCACAATGCTTGATAAAGGTTTTCAATAGCTTTCTTTTGTAGTTAAAGAGCAAGACTATACGTGATTTGATGACAAAGATTTAGAAGCCCTAATCTTTCTTCCTTCATCTTCACCATAAAATCTTCACTACTCATAAACTTAACAAATGCAAAATCTGAAAAACAGGAGGAAAACAAAGGTGTAACATAATAATTAAAAGATATGCAGTTTAAAATTTCATTATGGTTTAATAAAATAACAAATGTATACCAATAAAAATGATATTTACATGTTGGTTTAATGATTTGGAAAATGTTAAAGACAGGCATTCACTACCCTCTACTTCTGCACTATCTGAATGCTTCTCTAATAAGTCAGTACAGTACTTCTGATAGAGGGTCTGTATCGAAATGATGTACAGTACTTCTTATAGAGGGTCTGTATCGAATTCTCCTGTTTTTTAATCTTAGCTCAA
The DNA here is from genome assembly GCA_963573935.1 of Arctocebus calabarensis. Classification (NCBI taxonomy): domain Eukaryota; kingdom Metazoa; phylum Chordata; class Mammalia; order Primates; family Lorisidae; genus Arctocebus; species Arctocebus calabarensis. Next base: position 401 of record CAUYON010102603.1, on the reverse strand, counting down.
ACAAGAATCTTGAGGGTAAAACAACCATCTTGGAATAGTTTGAATTTTCCATAGTGCTATGTCTGTATTAAGTGGTTACATATTATTTTACTCATTCACTGAATATTAATTAAAATATTAAATCATGAAAATGACATTTTAATATGGCTATGATTTTATGACATCAAAAATCGACTCCTGGCTCGGCACCCGTGGCTCAACGGGCTAAGGTGCCAGCCACGTACACCTGAGCTGGTGGATTCAAATCCAGCCCGCGCCCGCCAAACAACGATGGCTGCAACCAAAAAATGGCCAGGCATTGTGGCAGGCGCCTGTAGTCCCAGCTACTTGGGAGGCGGAGGCAAGACACTCGCTTGAGCCCAGGAATTGGAGGTTGCTGTGAGCTGTGATGCCACAGCACT
>CAUYON010102602.1:0-10475 GCA_963573935.1 Arctocebus calabarensis | reverse complement strand
TTCTTTTTTTTTTTGAGACAGAGCCTCTAGCTGTGACCCTGGATAGATTGCTATGGCATCATAGTTCACAGCAACCTCCACCTCCTGGGCTCAAGCAATTCTCCTGCCTCCTCCTCCCAAGTAGCTGGGACTACAGGCGCCTACCTCAACGCCCAGCTATTTTTTGTTTGCAGCCATTATTGTTTTGGCGGGCCCGGGTTGGATTCGAACCTGCCAGCTCAGGTGTATGTGGCTGGTGCCTTAGCTGCTTGAACCACAGGTGCTGAGCCAGTAACTTGATTCTATGTGAAGGAATAAAGCCAACAACAAAGCAATTTTGGAACTCTTTTTAAAGACGGTCCATCAGAGTTGTCATCATAGGAGGCCTGACAATGATGTTCGTAAAGTCACCCTAGAAAAAGTGCTTTGAGGGCGGCGCCTGTGGCTCATCGAGTAGGGCACCAGCCCCGTATACCAAAGGTGGCCGGATCAAACCTGGCCTCGGCCAAAGTGCAAAACAGAAAAATAGCCTGGCGTTGTGGAGGGCACCTGTAGTCCCAGTTACTTGGGAGGCTGAGGCAAGAGAATCGCCTAAGCCCAGGAGTTGGAGGTTGCTGTGAGCTGTGTGACACCACGGCACTCTACTGAGGGCGATAAAGTGAGACTCTGTCTCTACAAAAAAATAAAAAAAGAAAAAGTGCTTTGAAGGGTGGACTAGGTGCTGACATCACTATATAGCTTTCTGAGGGAAGTACTTTAAAGGTAACCATAATGATATTCAGCAATGATGTATGCAGCATGCCTTTTTCTAGGATGAGTTAACAAACATAATTCTCTGGACTCTTATTTTAAGGCACAAAGAAAAGTCCAAATGAATAAAGAAACATTTTCTGACCACTATAGAATACTACAAAGTGATAACAGAAGGAAAACTAGAAAACTCACAAATATGTGGATATGAAACAATACTTTCAGAAACAATCAAAGTGGATCAAAGACAAAATAGCCAGGTAAATTAGATAATACTTTGACACAAATGTAAATGAAAACATCAGAACATATGGAAGGCAGTCAAAGAAGTCCTAAAAAGGAAATTTAAGACTGAGAACACCTCCATTAATAAAGAGAAAAGATCACATATCAGTAACCTAACTTTACATGTTAAAGTATTATAAAAAGAAGGACAAACTTAGCCATAGCCATCAGAGGTAAGTAAATAACAGAGATAAGAGTGAAGATAGATAAAGTAGAAAATAGCAAAGAGAAATCAAAAGCACAAACGTTAGAAACCAACAAACATTTAGTTCGACTGACTAAAACCAGACTAAAAAAAGAGAGGACTTAAATTACTAAAATTGGAAATGAAAGTGGAGATATTATTTTGATTTTACAAAAATAAAAAGATGACAAGAGAACAGTATGAACAACCACAGTATGGTGCAGAAAGATGCCCCCAAATGGGAAAAACCTAGATGTCATGGTGAAACTCTTAGAAACACTCAACTTTCCAAGACTCAATCATGAGGAAATAGAAAATTTAAAAAGACCTATAATTAGTGAGAGGATTGACTCAGTAATCAAAAGCCTTCCAACAAAGTAACGTCTTGGCCCAGATGGCTTCACCGGTGAATTTTACCAAACATTTAGAGAGGAATTAACACCATTCATTCTCAATCTCTTCCAAAACTCCTGAAAGAGACCAACCACTTCCTTACTCATTCTGTGAAGCCAACATTATCATGATACCAAAGTGTGACAAATACACAAGAAAACTACACAACAAGATCCCTTATGAATATCAGTGCTAAGAATCCTAGACAAAAATGCTAGCAAGAGTATATGAAAAGGATGACACACCATGACCAAGTGGGAATGACTCGTGGAAAGCAAGGATGATTCGACACATGGAAGTTATTTGAGGCACCGTATTAATGGAATGATAATAAAAGACCATGTCGCCATGTCAATTGATGCAGAAAGAGCATCTAACAAAATCCAACATGCTTTCCTGTTAAAAGCACTCAACAAACTGGGAGGAGTAGGAAACCTTCTCAACATGATATAGACCCTATAGAGAAGTACCCATTGTTGACATTATACTCTCTGGGTAAGACTGAAAGCTTTTCCCCTAAGATCAAGAACAGGACAAGGATGGCTGTTTTTGCCACTAACTCAGCAAACAATTGGAACCTCTAGACAGAGTAACTAAGCAAGGTTAATGAATAAAAGGCATTCAAGGTGGAAAACAAGAAGTAAACTTATCACTTTTCACAGATGACATGATCTTACATACAGAAAACTGTTGAGATTTAAGAAAAAACATTGTTACAGCTAATACATGAACTTGTTAAAGTTGCAGGATAGAAAATCAACATGTGATCATCAGTTGCATTTCTGTACGCCAACAGTGAACCAAATCCAAAGATAATTAAGACTATAATTATACTTATGACCGCACCAAAGAGAATAAAGCCCTTAGGAATAAAGTCAACCAAGGAGGGGAAAGATTTATACTCTGAAAACAACCAAACATTGCTAAAGAAATTCAAAAAGAGGCTTGGCACCTGTGGCTCAACGGGCTAAGGCACCAGCCACGTACACCTGAGCTGGCGGGTTCGAATCCAGCCCGGGCCCACCAAACAATGACGGCTGCAACCAAAAAATAGGTAGGTGTTGTGGTGGGTGCCTGTAGTCCCAGCTACTTGGGAGGCAGAGGCAGGAGACTCGCTTGAGCCCAGGAATTAGAGGCTGCTGTGAGCTGTGATGCCATGGCTCTATCCAGGGTGACAGCTTGAGGCTCTGTCTCAAAAAAAAAAATAAAAAAGAAATTCAAAAAGACATACATAAGTGAGAAGATATCTTATGTTCATAGATTGTGGTTACTTTTGCAGGAAAGACTTTTCTTCTCTGAAGACATAAAACGATTGTCTTTTGTAATTATTCCAACATTTCATAGACTCTCTTTTCCACCTAGGATTTTAAATGTCTAGAATTTATATTTGTGTATGTTGTGAGGTAGCAATCTCCCCTTGAGGAAATGTTTATGACCAGTGGCTCCAGCAAAATGTGTGAATACCTTATCTTTTTCCAGTTAGGGGACTCTCTCCTATCAAGTTATCACATATGTGAGCCAGGTGCATCGGCCCAAGCCTGTAATCCTAGCACTCTGGGAAGCCAGGCAGGTGGATTGCTTGAGCTCATGAGTTCGAGACCAGCCTGAGAAAGAGTGAGACTGTCTCTAAAAAATAGCCAGGCACCATGGTGGGCACTTGTAGTTCCAGCTACTTGGGAGGCTGAAGCAAAAGGATTGCTTGAGCCCGAGAGTTTGAGGTTGCCGTGAAGTATGACGCCATGGCACTCTACCAGGGGTAATAAAGTGAGAGTCACTCTCTCTGTCTCTCTCTCAAAAAAAAAAAAATGGGTGGTGCCTGTGGCTCAGGGAGTAGGGCACTGGCCCCATATACCAGAGGTAGAGGATTTAAACCCAGCTCTGGTCAAAAAAAAAAAAACCTGAAAAAAAAATGTGTCTCATATGTAATGAGATCTCTAGTCTATTAATTCTATTGGCCTAGTTGTCATGCAAGTGAATTGTCTTAATTGTTACAGCTTAATCAATAAAACCTGATATGGCGGGGCGGCACCTGTGGCTCAGTGAGTAGGGCGCCGGCCCCATATACTGAAGGTGGCAGGTTTAAACCCGGCCTTGGAACTGCAAAACAAAAACAAACAAACAAAACCCAAATAGCAGGGCATTGTGGCAGGCGCCTGTAGTCCCAGCTACTCGGGAGGCTGAGGCAAGAGAATCGCCTAAGCCCAGGAGATGGAGGTTGCTGTGAGCTATGTGACGCCACGGCACCCTATAGAGGGCGATAAAGTGAGACTCTGTCTTCACAAAAAAAAAAAAAAAAAAACTTGATCTGGCAGCACCTGTGACTCAGTGAGTAGGGCGCCGGCCCCATATACCGAAGGTGGTAGGTTCAGCCAAACTGCAAAACAAACAAACAAAAATAGCCAGGCGTTGTGGCAGGCGTCTGTAGTCCCAGATACCCGGGAGGCTGAGGCAACAGAATCGCCTAAGCCCAGGACTGCTGTGAACTGTGTGATACTACGGCACTCTATAGAGGGTGATAAAGAGAGAGTCTGTCTTTACAAAAAAATAAAAATAAATAAAACTTGAAATGCACATATCTGGTAAGCCATGTCCCATCCCCTTCCATTCACTTTCATCTAAATTTTTTTGGATATTCTGAAGTTCCCGGTCCCTCAATTTGCATTTTAGTGTAAGCTTTTATTGTTCCACAAAATCCTGTGGTAGATGATTTGATTTGGATTACATTGGAGAGAACAGTTAAGTGGAGAGAATGGTCATCTTTAACAGAGATTCTTCCAGGAGGATGCTTTTATAACTATTTTTTTGTGGGCTTGTTGTAAATAATTTTTCATCATTTTATTATTTGAAATCTTTTTTTTTTTTTTTGGCAGTTTTTGGCTGGGGCTGGGCTTGAATCCGCCACCTCCGGCATATGGGGCTGGCACCTTACTCCTTGAGCCACAGGCACCGCCCCTATTAATTGAAATCTTGTGCACCTTTGTTAGTTCATTTGTACGAACCTGATTATTTTTCTTGCAGTTATACTTGGTACTCATCCTAAAATTGTTTCTTACTCCAAATGGTTGGTGCTGGTATATGGGAATAGAGTTGATTTTTGCTGAGTTGTCATTAGTGCTAAGAGTTTGTACTTGGGGTACTCAAATGGGGACACAGGAGGTCAAACTCTTTGCAGATGACATGATTTATACTTGAAAACCCCAGGTTGTCAACCACAAGGCTCCTAGAAGTGATCAAGGAATACATAAACTCTCGGGGATACAAAATCAATGTCCACAGATCAATAGCCTTCACATATGCCAACAACAGTGAAGCTGAGAAGCAAATCAAGGACACAATGCCCTTCACAGTAGCTTCAAATAAAAGGGAATACCTGGGAATATACCCGACAAAGGACATGAAGGCGCTCCGTGAAAAGAACCCGGTTCTCGGTGATGACGTTTCCTGTAGGCTAGGAACCAGCTTGTGCTGTTGTGTCAAACTTGGGTGATATCTGTCGAGAATGAGTGATGAGAAGCTGTGGCGATCCATACTGGTGTTTGGGGCCCAGCAGTGGTTGTTGCTGGAATAGCAGCTGGGCTTTCTGGGAATGTTGCGGGTGTTCTTTTCTGGGAGAAATCAATAGGGGAATGAAGAGCAACTAGCAACTACATGATGTTCTGGCTTCTGGCTGGGAAATAGGCTCCAATTGTAACCCATGCCCACCCGACAAGGCTCGGGCTGCCTCCTCCAGACTAAATTTCTTTACAGAGTATAAGTCTAGTCAAGTTTTCTATTTCTTCTATGGTCAGTACAGGCAAGTTATGTTTGTCTTTTAAGAGGGCTGCATTCTGTCTGGGAACTCATTTATACTGCTGTGAACTTCTTTTGGTATTCTCTTCTTTATTGTTTTATCGCTAAACATATTCCACTTTCTGATTTGTAGTATTTGTGTTCTCTCTCTCGCACTCCTGCCACAATGCCCAGCTATTTTTTAGAGATGAGGTCTCAAACTTGCTCAGGCCACTCTTGAACCTGTGAACTCAGGCAATCCACCTGCCTCTGCCTCCCAGAGTGCTAGGATTACAGGCATAAGCCACCATGCCCGGACCTAACTTTCTTTTCTCCTTCTATTTTCTTTTTTTTGAGACAGAGCCTCAAGCTGTCACCCTGGGTAGAGTGCCATGGCATCACAGCTCACAGCAACCTCCAATTCCTGGGCTCAAGCGAGTCTCCTGCCTCCGCCTCCCAAGTAGCTGGGACTACAGGCGCCTGCCACAACGCCTGGCCATTTTTTGGTTGCAGCCGTCATTGTTGTTTGGCGGGCCCAGGTTGGATTCGAACCCGCCAGCTCAGGTGTATGTGGCTGGCGCCTTAGCCCGTTGAGCCACAGGCACCAAGCCTCTCCTTCTATTTACTTTGTTGCCTTCTGTTCTTTTTTCAAATGTGGTTATAACTCTATTACAGCTGCATGCAGCAGTGGTCTTTAAGGACAGTGCCAAGAAAATTCTCTCTTCAGTGGGAGGACTCCAAGTGGTACAATTAGTATGGAAAGAGAAATTGCTAAAGGTTTTACTCAGAGCCTATAATGAGAAGAATTGGAGGCCCAGGGATAAGAGGACTGGAAGACATGAGCGGTTAGAAGTGTGGGAGTGAGCATTCAGTGTGAAGGCTTTTATTTCACAAGTTCACATCCAATAGAGACTATCCAGTATAGAAGAGGCACTGAACTACCAAGTGGACAGAATCACTCGGTCAGCTGATGTCACCTAGCCTCTCTTAAGTGCTATCTTGTTTCTGTCATACTGAGAACATGCAGAAAATGGCAGGGACAGAGTATATACCTGGGCCTAGCAGGATGAGCCCATGAACACATCTAGTTATGTTACTGTTCAATGTCCAGTTCAAACTTCCAGTGACAGAAACCCTTGTAGATATCAGCAATGGGAACAAATTTATGAGGAAGACCTCAAAACAATCACAGCAACTAGAAAAATAAACAAGTGGGACCTGATCAAATGAAAAAGGTTGTGCACAGCCATGGACACAATCAGCAGGGTAAACAGACAACTCACAGAATGGGAGAAAATATTTGCATCCTCTACATCTGTTAACTTAAATCTACAAAGAACTTGAACAAATCAGCCAGAAAAAAAGAAAAATCAAACAAACCCATTAAAAAGTGGGCAGAAAGTTTTCAAAGGAGGCCAGTCTAATGGCTAACTAACACATGAAAAAAAATGCTCAGCATCTCTAATCATTAGGGAAATGCAAATCAAAACCACAATGAGATATCACCTAACTCCAGTGAGAATGCTTCTTATCAAAAAGTCCCCAAACAACAAATGCTGGAGCGGATGCAGAGAGAAGGGAACACTCTATATACTGCTGGTGGGATTGCAAACTATTACAAACTCTATGGGAAGTAGTTTGGAGATAAATCAGAGAACTAAAAGTAGACCTACCAATTGATCCAGCAATTCCTTTGGCAGGTATTTGCCCAAAGGAAAAAAGATGCTTGCACCCGAATGTTTATATCAACACAATTCACAATTGCAAGGATGGAGAAACAACCCCAAATGCTCATCAATTCATGAGTAGATTAATGAAATGTGATATTACTATATCATGGAGTACTACTCAGCCCCCACCCTCCAAACACAAAATGGTGATGGAGTATTTCTTTTAACAACCTCAATGGACCTAGAGAGCATTCTTCTAAGTGAAGTATCACATGAATGGAAACAAAACAAAACAAACACCACATGTGCTCAATACTAAACTGAAATTAGTTGATCAACACTTATGTGCACGATCAAAGTAAAACTCAACGGGAATCAAATAGGTGAAAGGGTTAATTCACACCTAAGAGGTATAATGCACACATTCTGGGTGAAGGGTATGCTCCTAACTTTGACCTGAAATGTACCAAGCCAACTATGTAACCCGAACACGGGTACCCCTGTAATATTCAGAAAAAGAAGATATAAATGGAAACTCTTAAGTAAAGAAGTCTTACTATCACACAGACAAAATGTGTATTGTAGTTTTTTGTTTTTTTTTTTCTGTAGAGTGCTGTGGCGTCACACAGCTCACAGCAACCTCCAACTCCTGAGCTTAGGCGATTCTCTTGCCTCAGCCTTCCCAAGTAGCTGGGACTACAGGCACCCGCCACACGCCCAGCTATTTTTCTGTTTTGCAGTTGGGCCGAAGCTGGGTTTGAACCCACCACCTTCGGCATATGGGGCTGGCGCCCTACTCGCTGAGCCACAGGTGCCGCCCTGTATTGTAGTTTTTGCTCATGTTTTGCCTTAGTCTGCATCTATCCTGGCAGACTAGCTTAATCGTGTTCACTGGTTCATTATTTGGTAATGTCTTGATTGGTTTAGCCAATTACGTAATCTGGACAATGAGTCATTTTACAATTGCCAATAAAATCTGTGATGCTGGCTCAGTTCCTATAGCTCAAACAGCTAGTGTGCCAGCCACATACACCAGAGCTGGCGGGTTTGAATCCAGCCCAGGTCTGCCAAACAACAATGACAACTACAACCAAAAAATAGCCTGGTGTTGTGGCAGGTTGCTGTGAGCTATGATGACATAGCACTCTACCCAGGGTGACAGCTTGAGACTCTGTCTCAAAAAATAAATAAATAAATAAATAAACTGTGATGCTTTAAATACGAGAATTTAAAGAAAAACCATTAAATATCCGGCCTTTTTTTCATAGGATCTAAATACCAATGGCAATTTTTCACTGGTAAGTTCATTACAAAAAGCAAAGTATAAAAAAAAAAATGACCTGAGAATATTGTCCAAGAGAGTACTTAGTATTTTTTGAATTGCCAGATATCATTGCCTGTAGCAGACAAGAAGCAGCAATCTGGAAAAATTCAAATTCTTTCCTTTTAATAATTTAAAAATCCTTGAATCACAATTGTTTACTTTTTTTTTTTTCTGTAGAGACAGAGTCTCACTTTATTGCCCTCGGTAGAGTGCTGTGGTGTCACACAGCTCACAGCAATGTCAACTCCTGGGCTTTGGCGACTCTCTTGCCTCAGCCTCCCGCGTAGTTGGGACCACAGGCGCCCACCACAACGCCCGGCTATTTTTCTGTTTTTTACAGTTCGGCCAAGGTTGGGTTTGAGCCCACCACCTTCGGCATATGGGGCCGGCGCCCTACTCGCTGAGTCACAGGTACTTTTTTAATCGTCTTTACATGAAGGGGGCTTGCCCGCTGCACTGAAGAATCACATCATCACAAACAGCACAGCTCTTGAATAAATTCCTTCTGTGGAATCCCCAGCTTCTCAGTCTTCTCCATCCTTTGCCTGAAAGAAGTTCTCAGTGTGGATATAATTTTGTATTTGCGTGCTGCAGTAGTCCGCAAAGAGTGAGCCTACTACCTAGAGCTGTTGGATGCTCTGGTTTCTCTTCAGACCTCATAAAAATTCCATCTTTTACCTAGAGCTGTTGGATTTCATATTGTGCTGTGGGATGGGCATATTGAGCCCTGGGACAAGGGAGCCCTGTACGCAACTGTTTCTCTTTCCCCCCATTGCTTAGCACTAACATAAAGTTAATTTTGGCTTAGTTAATGAATTTCATAAAGGAACAAAGAAAAAATGTTTTCAATATAATTTCCATAATGATAGAGCCCTATCTGATGCTAGGTAATGCACTTTTGCTTTCTGAAAGTAAATTAACATAGGACATTCAGTTCAGTTGTACATATTTGTGGTTAGACAAAAAATATTTGAGCATTTATACTTAATTTAACAGCATCATAACCGTTCTGGCAACTCCCTTTGCTCTGTGTTAGATAAAACCATATTTCCTAAAGTGACTTGGCCCTGATCTCCAAAATGTTCACCACAAAAAAGAAAAGCTAAAAGAAGGAAAAGTTGTTCCTGTTAATTTTGCCAAATCAAACGCAAGAGAAATGGCTTATCAACCTACTTCGACTAAACAAACGTAGCACTTGATAAATTCAGTGCCTAAACTAGATCCTCAACTTATGGGGATCCTTAACCTTAGAGTTAACTTCCCCATGATTCCTGTATATGTCATAGAGTGCTAACAGGCCTCGATTGGCCGACTTTCTTCAAAAAGCCTAACACACTCTGGATAATCATCTCCGAAACAGAATGAATGATATGAGTAACATAAATGATATTAGTAAGAGGTGTAACAAGAACAGACTATGACTTAAAGAGGAGTTATAACCATAATTTGTCTTTTGGTGAAAGAATTTGAGCCCAATCACCACAAATACTGCCTAAGTCCCATTTGACCATAGGTGGGTTAGATACAATTCTGCTGTGTTTATTACAGATGATCTGAAATTTTATGATTGGCTCTGTTGTAACTATGTGGCTCCATTTTATACCCTGTATTTACACATGTCCCATAAATACTTCTCCAAAATTATCTGAGAACCATTGATTTATGCCAGTACTGTTCTCTCTTCTTAGTCTTCATTTTTTTAATATATAAGTGATTTTAATTGTCCACATCAGTGCAATAAATAATCCAATTAGTTGCTTTCCAAGATAATCTTATTTACAAAGATTAGCCCTGGTATTGTTTTTTAACCATAGCAGATGCCTCGTCAAAACAAACCTAACAGCTCGGCGCCTGTGGCTCAATGGGTTAAGGCACCAGCCACGTACACCTGAGCTGGTGGGCTTGAATCCAGCCAGGCCTGCCAAACAACAATGACAGCTGCAACCAAAAAATGGCTGGGCATTGTGGCGGGCGCCTGTGATCCCAGCTACTTGGGAGGTGGAGGCATGAGACTCGCTTGAGCCCAGGAATTGGAGGTTGCTGTGAGCTGTGATGCCACAACACTCTATCCAGGGGGTCAACTTGAGGCTCTGTCTCAAAAAAAAAAAAATTATTTCTCAAG
>CAUYON010102601.1:0-12027 GCA_963573935.1 Arctocebus calabarensis | reverse complement strand
TCGACTCGGTGCCTATGGCTCAACGGGCTAAGGTGCCAGCCTGAGCTGGCGGGTTCGAATACAGCCCGGGCCCGCCAAACAACAATGACGGCTGCAACCAAAAAATGGCCAGGCGTTGTGGCAGGCGCCTGTAGTCCCAGCCTCTTGGGAGACAGAGGCAGGAGACTCGCTTTAGCCCAGGAATTGGAGGTTGCTGTGAGCTGTAATCTCACGGCACTCTACCCGGGTGACAGCTTGAGACCCTGTCTCAAAAAAAAAAACAAAAAAAGAAGGGAATTGTGGGAACCTCTGATTTATAGCCAGTCAGAAGTGTAGGAAGCCTGGACTTGTGATTGGCATCTGAAGTGGGGCAGTCTTATAGTATTGAGCCCTTCATTTGTAGGATCTGATGCTAACTCCAGGTAGATAGGTGTTAGAATAAAATTGAGATTGTTGGACACCCAGTTGGTGTAGGATATTAACAGAAGACCATGAGATATGAAGAGGAAAAGAGGAGAACTTTATTTTTTATAAAAAGCAATCTGCAGATTGGGGAGGCACAGCCTTGAGTCCAATGAAAGTCTGAGTACCAATGAAAGTCTGCTCTCTGAAGAACAAAGGGAGGGGTCTAGCCTAAATAGAGAAAGTTGTTGCCATAGTTTTCAATCAAGTGCTTTATGCAAATGTAAGATTCAAACTTCTTCAGTTCTAACTGGTCACTAGACCCAAATCAAATCTGTATCGTATGTTTCTTTTAAAGGTGTTTGGGGGGGGGTGGTGAATAGCCTCAGTTGATCTTGGTATTGGCAACAGAAACTGGTTTGGCTTGATTGTAGAAAGGCAAGTCCTGTGATACTTTTACAACATCTCTCTGAGAACACAGGATACATGACCTCTTCCTCACCAGCTCTGGCTGCCTGCTTCTACTTTGAGCACTTCAGTTAGCCACAGGGAATCTATTTCATCCGTGGACCAGAGGCATACTTTCACAAGGAGAATTGGTTGGTATGGGAAAAAAATTCACCTATTGTGTCAGAAGAGTTCTATATGAGAGTGTAGAAAAACTACTTTTCTTAGAAAAAAAGAAAGTGTTTCATTTGAGAGTATAGAAAAACTACTTTTCTTAGCACTCTTTTCTAGTCCTGTAGTAGGAAATTGAGCAGTTGGGGAAAGCTTGCAAATTCTTTGGGAATAGATATTAGAAATGAGGAAGAGGAATGCAGAAGTGATAGAGAAATGTTATGTGCTAAATACAAACTCATCTCACAATTTTTTTTATTTGCCTTACAAATAAACAACTATTATATACATGAAATATCTTTGTACATAATAGATCTTCCTGTGTATTGTAGATTTTGATACTTTCATCTGCACACCAGATTTAACCAGTAGCCATTTAAAACTACTGAATATAGGCCAGGCAGAGTGGCTTACACATATAATCTCAGGATTTTAAGTGGGAGGATTGCTTCAGGGCAGGACTTTAAGCCCAGCCTGGAAGACCCCATTTCCACAATGAAATTAAAAAGAAAAAAAAAACAACTAACTAGGCATGTGGTATGCACCTGTAGGCCCAGCTATTCTGGAGACTGAGATGGGAGGACCCCTTGAGCTTGGGAATTTGAGGTTGCAGTGGCTATGATGATACCACTGCATTCTCTCCTAGACAACAGTGAGACCTTCCTATCTCAAAACTAAAAGAAACAAAACCCCCAAAACTATTGAATATAAACTACCATTTTATTTCTTTGTGGCAGCTGAAGTACAAATAAAACTAAGGTGGCAGATTTTAATTACTTTTGGTGGTTTATTAAATTGTTACCAAAATTATGAAACTCTTTTTGAAATTATTATAAAATCCTTATGGTAGGGAGTCTTTGTATATAATTTTCTTTAGGCTGGGTGCGGTGGCTCATGCCTATAATCCTAGCACTCTGTGAGGCCAAGCCTGGTGGATTGCTTGAGCTCAAGAGCTTGAGACCAGCCTGAGCAAAAAGCGAGACCCAGTATTTACTAAAAATAGAAAAACTGAGGCAAGAGAATCACTTGCGCCCAAGAGTTGGAGGTTGCTCTGAGCTATGATACCAAGGCACTCTACCCAGGGAGATAGCTTGAGACTGTTGACTAAAAAAAAAATTTTTTTTTCTTCAGTTCTCCCTAACTTTACAAATAACTGTTTTCTGTTTACAATAAGAAAACAGACACAGAAAAATAAGAGCAATATAATTAATTACTGATGGAGCCTAGTAAACATATAAACATAAATTGTCAGTTGGAAGAGACCTTATTTTATTCTGTAGTTAAAATATAATGGTACATTTAGAGCATTAGTAATGAGAACTGTTGGAGCTTGAGTTAATTTTAAGTATCAGTAATGAGAACTGTTGGAGTTTGAGTTAATTTTTATAGGTAAATTGTTTACTTTTGGAATTGCTCAGAGACTTAAAAAGTTTCCAATTTTGCCTACTTTTTTAATTTTAAGTGTTTCTTCATCCAGCCTGAGCAAAAGTAAGACCTTATCTCTATAAAACCGGAAAAACAAGTTGGGCATTGTGGCAGGTACCTGTACTCCTAGATACTTGGGAGGCTAAGGCAAGAGGATTGCTCAAGCCCAAGAGTTTGAGATTGCTGTGAGCTATGATGGGATAGCACTCTACCCAGAACACAGAGTGAGACTCTGTCTCAAAAAAAAAAAAAAAAAATTTCCTCCTTTTTATATACTTAGAGCATTAACAGGAAACAATGTCTAGTCTCTTCTGTAGAGGAATTCTTTCTTTAAATTTTTTTTTATTTATTATTTATTTATTTATTTATTTTTTGTAGAGACAGTCTCACTTTATTGCCCTGGGTAGAGTGCTGTGGCGTCACACTGCTCACAGCAACCTCCAGCTCTTGGGCTTAAGCGATTCTCGTGCCTCAGCCTCCCTAGTAGTTGGGACTACAGGCACCCGCCACAGAGCTTCAGTTCTTTGACTTGTACAGTCTCCTGCTGCTTCACTGTGCCCCTGGAGTGATGTTTCTGTGCAGATTCCCCCAGCCAGAGGTGGCTGAAGACCACTTTCCTCTGGCCTGCCATAAGCATCTGGCAAGGAGATGTCTCTAGTCCACCCTTTTGCTGCATCTCATAAAGTTGTATTCTCATGGATTGATATCAGTGTCTGTCTTTATGAGAAGACAGTTTTAAAGATAGGATATATATAATCTCATTGCAGATAAGCATTAACAGATAAACATTTATAGTTGACTATTATATAGGTAACAGGGACTTTGAAACCCCGTTTAGTGAAATACTAACTTTCTCAATGAAAAAGAGGTAGTCTTTTCTTTAGTGGCAAAAAATTGTAGATTATTATTATAGTTTGAATTTCATCAATAAAAATTTTTGCAGTGGCTCACACCTGTAATCCCCACACTCTGGGAGACTGAGGTGGTGGATTGCCTGAGCTCACAGATTCGAAATCAGTCTGAACAAGAGCAAGACCCCATCTCTAAAAATAGCCAGGAATTATGGCAGGTGGCTGTAGTCCCAGCTACTTGGGAGGCAGAGGCAAGAGAATCACTTGAGCCCAAGAGTTTGAGATTGCTGTGAGCTATGATGTCATGGTACTCTACTGGGGGTGACAAAGTGAGACTGTGTCTCAAAAAAAAAATCAAAAAAAATAAAATAAATTTTGTGGAAATTGTTTTTTCTCTTGTTATATGAGTATATACTATGTACTTTATTTTACCTATTGATTGACAAAGCCTAATGGAGTTACTCTCTGGCCCTTTGTAGAAGTTTACCAACTGCTATCAAAGATTATTTTTTGAATGTCCTGCCTTCTCAGTTCTTAGACTTCTGTTTTGTTGATGGTTTTGTTTTTCATTCTGCTTCACTTATTGGTCTTACCTTAGCACAGTGGTTACCAAACTTCAGTCTCCCTGTGATTTCAATTTCTCATTTTCTAAGGACTACCTCCTGTCATCTAGTTCTTAGGTTTTAATAATCCTTTATTTCCACCAGGACCTACAGTCCAGTGATACTACTTCCTTTTCACTATCTCTCATTTTCCCTGTACCTTCACTTTCTTTACCCAGTTGAAATTCTGTCACCATTTCATAATAATTCCCTTGCATACAATCAAATCCCTTGTTCCTTCTGTCTTTCTCTTTTTTCAGAGACAGGGTCTTGTTCTGTCATTCTAACTAAGGTACAGTAACATGCTCATAGCTCACTGTATCCTCCATTTCCTGCCTTGCCCTCTCTTATACATAGTACTTATACTTCATCTACTGGGCTAGTTCTACCTGCTATCTGTTATTATAATAAAAAAAAAAATTGAGTTTTTATTGTCGCCCTCAGTAGAGTGCCGTGGCATCACAGCTCATAGCAACCTCCAACACCTGGGCTTAGGCGATTCTCTTGCCTTAGCCTCCCAAGTAGCTGGAACTATAGGTGCCTGCCACAACACCCAGCTATTTTTTGTTGTTGTTGTTGGAGTTTGGGGCCAGTGCCACTGAGCCACAAGTGCTGCCCTATAATTAAAGTTTTATTGGAACAGAGCCATACCAATTCCTTTATGTATTTTATCCATGGCTGTTTTCTCCCTACACAGCAGAGCTGAGTAGTTGTAACAGATGTTGTATGGCCTCTCAGAGCTTAAAATATATACTGTCTGGTGCATTTCAGAAAAATCTGTCAACCTTTCTCCCAGACAAATATTTCATCCATTTTTTCCTCATAAGCCTCCAACTTCTTACTCTCCCCTCTCACTTTCAACCAGTGGACTACTTCCTATGTCACTGAGAAAACTGAAGTAATCAGAAGAGAAATTCAGTAAGTTTTTTTTTTTTTCAGTTTTTGGCCAGGGCCAGGTTTGAACCCACCACTTCTGGTATATGGAGCCGGTGCCTTACTCCTTTGAGCCACAGGCACCGTCCTCAGTAAGTTTTTAGTGCCACGTCTTCTCACTGATAAGTTGGGAAGTTTTGATCTTTGTGGGGGAAGATGGGCTAGCAGTAATTTATTTTATTTTGCAGAATAGCTGAGGATTTTTTCCAGTGCTTTGTACAGATATTTATATTGATAATTTAAATCTTCATTTTTTTCATCTTAAGCAAAATAAATGTTATTGACTTTGATTCCTTTTAGCATATAATTTATTTGCAGTACTCTTTACCATTTTTAGTGTACAGTTTTCTGAGTTTTGACAAACATATCAAGATATAGGATAATTCTGTCACTCCCCAAAGTTCTATTACTCTTTTTGAGCTCATCCTTTCCTACTTCCATCCCATGGCAAACATTGTTATGTTTTCTGTCTCTGTAGTTTTGCCTCTTCTAGAACATCATGTAAATCATATGGCTTGTAGCCTTTTGAATCTGACTTCTTCCACTTAGCATAGTATGTTTACATTATTGTTTGTGTGTCAATAATTAACTACTTTTATTGCTCAGCAGTATTTTATTGGGAAAATACCTTAGAATGTAATTGCTGGATTATATGATTAACTGCACAGCCATACCTTGTTTTAAAAATCGAAGGTTTGTAGCAACCCTCTATTGAGCAATCTGTTGATGCCATTTTTCCAACAACATGGGACACAACCTTTCTTAATAGGGTTCCTCACTTTTCTCAAAGATGTATAATTTGTTCTATTCTAAGTGCATAGGAGAAAAGTTAATTTAGTACATATAATGATATCTTAGGGCAATAGGGCTTCATTCTTACGTTAATTCTGGTAAAGAAAGACATGAACATATTAATAATTGGAATCCCAGATAGGAGAAAAAATGGGATAGACAACAGTAGAAGAGATAATGGTTGTGAATTTTACAAAAGTGATAAAGAATGTAAAGCTACGTTCAAGAAAGCCTGTTATGGCTCGGCGCCTATGGCTCAGCGGGCTAAGGCGCCAGCCACGTACACCTGAGCTGGCGGGTTTGAATCCAGCCCGGGCCCGCCAAACAATGACAGCTGCAACTAAAAAAAATGGCCAAGTGTTGTGGTGGGTGCCTGTGGTCCCAGCTACTTGGGAGGTAGAGGCAGGAGAATCGCTTGAGCCCAGGAGTTGGAGGTTGCTGTGAGCTGTGACGCCACGGTACTCTACCCAGGGCAAATCTTGAGGCTCTGTCTCAAAAAGAGAGAGAGAAATCAGTGGCACCTGTAGCACAGTGGTTACGGCACTGGCCACATAATCTGAGGGTGGCAGTTTGAACTTGACCCCAGGCCAGCTAAAACAATGACAACTGCAACAACAACAACAACAACAAAATAGTCGGGCATTGTGGTGAGCTCTGGCAGTCCCAGCTGCTTGAGATGCTGTTGCTGAAGCCCACGAGTTTGAGGTTGCTGTGAGCTGTGATGCCATTGAACTCTCCCCAGGGCAACATAGTGAGACTCTGTATCAAAACAAAACAAACAAAAAAAAGATTAAACAGGGCTGAAAAATGAAAAAATAGCCCTGTAGCTCACTGAGTGGGGTGCCAACCACATACAATGAGGCTGGCGGGTTCGAGCCTAGTCCAAGCCTGCTAAACAATAATGACAACTGCAACCAAAAAATAGCCAGGTGTTATGGCAGGTGCTTGTAGTCCCAACTCAGGTAAGAAAATCACTTTAGCCCACGAGTTTGAGGTTGCTATGAGCTGTGACGCCACGGTACTCTACCGAGGGCAACATAGTGAAACTCTGTCTCAAAAAAAAGGTACTTGATTGATAATAAATTAGTAAAAACAAAAAATAAAAGCAACTAAAAACAGATGAGATAGCAAACAAATTGTAAGATTCTAGATTTTATTTAAAATAGATCAGAAAGTACACTAAATGTAAATAGCCTCAATATTCCAATGTAAAGAGTTTGGATTAAAACACCATGTCATACTTACAAAAGATACACCTTCTATATAAGGATCAATTAGGTGGAACATAAAGTGATAGAACAAACTGTAAATACTAACAACAAAATGTAGGCAATAGCTAAGCTATAATATCAGACAAAAGAGATTTTCAAGCAAGAAGCATTATTAGAAATGAAGGTAAACATTTCATATGTTTCAGAAGATATAAAAATATATATATATATAGGCTCAGCACCTGTGGCTCAACGGGCTAAGGCACTAGCCACGTACACCTGAGCTGGCGGATTCAAATCCAGCCCTGTCCCGCCAAATAGCAATGACGGCTGCAACCAAAAAAAAAAAAAAAAATGGCCAGGTCTTGTGGCGGGCGCCTGTAATCCCATAGACTTGGGAGATAGAGGCAAGAGACTCGCTTGAGCCTAGGAACTGGAGGTTGCTGTGAGCTGTGATGCCACAGCACTCTATCCAGGGTGACAGCTTGAGGCTCTGTCTCAAAAAAAAAAAAAAATACAACAACAATGGCAACAAAAAAATAGCCAGGCAGGTGCCTGTAATCCCAGCTACTTGGAAGGTTGAGGCAAGAGAATTGCTGAGCCCAAGAATTTGAGGTTGCTGTGAGCTGTGATGCCATAGCACTGTACCCAGGGCGACAAAGCAAGACTCACTTTACCAAGGGCAACAATGGCATCACAAACTCCAGCTCCTGGGCTTCAGTGATTCTCTTGCTTCAGCTTCCTAAGAAACTGGGACCACAGGTACCCGCCACAACGCCTGGCTATTTTTTTGTTGTTGCAGTTTGGCCGGGACTGGGTTCGAACCCACCACCCTCGGTATATGGGTCCTGTGCCCTACTCAGTGATCCACAGGCTCCGCCCTATATATAAAAATATTTTTAAACACATGCTTCTATTTAAAAATTGGCAGAATAAAAAGAAGTGGACCAATTCATAGCTGATAGTACAAAAGATGAGGAAAAAAATATGTGAGATAGAAATCTAAATTAGCACAACCATGACCTGAGTTACATTTATAGACCGTACGTTCAACAGTCATCAAAGTTTTTTCAAGTGCATGTAGATTGTTTGTCAAAAGACATCATATATTTGACCATAAAGCAAGCCTCAACACACTATCAAATATAAATTATCATTATCAGAAATATAAATGTGTACATCACTGCAGAGCCTATACAGCCATTAGAAAGGGAAGAAAATATTACAACTTTGTTTAAACACTTGAACTAAATAAGATAATGGAATATTCCAGGCGGCACCTGTGACTCAAAGGAGTAGGGTATTGGCCCCATATGCCGACATATGGCATGGGAGGTGGCGGGTTCAAACCCAGCCCTGGCCAAAAACTGCAAAAAAAAAAAAAAAAAAAAAAAGATAATGGAATATTTCTAGTATAAAATAATTTAACAAAAGTTAAGAGTAAATAATCTTTTGAATAATCCTTATGTACTAAAAACATTGAATCTAAATTTAATTTTCTTTTTTCTTTTTCTTTTTTTTGCAAATCTCTAGGCTCAGGTGATTTCCTGACTGAATTCTACTAAACATTAAAGGAAAAAATAATATTAGTCTTACTCAAACTTTCCCAGAAAATAGAAAAAGAGGAAGCACTTTTCAGTTTGTTTTATGAAAGTACCATAACTTGACACCAAACCTCAAGAAGGACATGATAAGAAAATTGTAGGGAGCACCCATAGCTCAGTGGGTAGGGCACTGGCCACTTAAACCAAGGCTAGCTGGTGCGTTCGAACTTGGCCCAGGCTAGGTAAAACAACAGTGACAACTGCAACAACAAAAAAAATAGCCAGGCATTATGACAGGCGCCTGTGTCCCAGCTACTTGGGAGGCTGAGGCAAGAGAACAACTTGAGACTCTGTTGAAAAAAAAAGAAAAGAAAAGAAAATTGTAGGTATATTTCCGCCTTACCAACATATGTGCAAGAGTTTTATGTAAAATATTAACCCCTAGACCCCCCCATTGCAAAATTAGTTTATTATTCACAACTCAGTTAATCTAATAGACCTCATTAATGAATGAAAAAGAGAAATTTTATCTTATAGAAGAAAGCATGTGATGAAATTTAACATCTTCTGTGGTTAAAAAATAAGATCTTTGGTAACTAGGAGTAATAAGGCACTTGTTTTATCTTAGTGTATAGCACACACCTTTGCAACTACTGAAATACTTAATTGGGAAATATTAAAAAGTTTTTTTCTGAAATTGGGAATGAGACAATAGACCAAACTTCTATTCAGCCTTATAATGGAGGTGTCATAGTCATGCAGTAGGACCAGAACAAAAAAAAGAAAAGGGGAGAAAAGATGCTGTCATTCAAAAGTTATTTTGGTTGCATTGAAAATCCAACATAATACACAGATAATTTACAGTGAATTTATTAGGTCAGTGTTCAAAAGTTACTTCTGTTTTTATATATATCAAAAATAGAAAATGAAAATTGTGATATTATTTGAAATAATGCAAAATATCAAATAACTTATGGATAAACTTGACGTGGTATGTAAGACTTCTAAAATTGACATTGAGATACTAAAAAGAATGTAAATAAGTGGAGGAATATAATCATCTGCATTGATCAGAGACTGTTCATCTATCCTACTAATTGATCTATAGATTAAATGCAATTCCAATGAATATCAAGTATCAAAAGGTGTGTGTGTGTTTGTGTGTCAGAGAGAGTGGAGAGGGTGGGAAGGGAGAACTTTGAAACTGGTTATAAAACTTAATATAGGAAAAGCACGAAGCCAAGCTGAATATCACAAATATTCTAGATGCACTGTAGATGTAAATGTAAGGGGTAAAATAATGAGAACTCTTTAGAAAACATTAAAGAGTAGTTTCATAATTTTTGGAATAAGGGAAGAAAGTCTTAAACAGAACACACAAAGTGCTAACCATAGTGGAAAAAATTGATAAGTTGAGCTACATTAAGACCTTCTGTTAGAGATACTTTTAAGAAAGTGAAGAACTAAGCCTGATAAATATGTATAGAATTTTTACAAATCTATTAGAGAAAATAGAGAATGACATGTAAGCATGAAAAGGATATCCAAGTGGTCAGTAAACAAATGAAAAATGTACCCAGCTTCATTAGCCATCGGGAAAATTCTTAAAATTATGATCTAATACCACTTGCATACACCCTAGAATGGCTAAAATGAAAAATACAGGTAGTACAAAATACTTGCAAGGATGCAGAACTCTAATACTGCTGGCAGGTCTATAAATCCACATATCCACTTTAGTACACTACCAATGCTGAACATATACATGTATAACTCTGTGATCTGTCATTTTCACTCCTTGCTATTTGCCTTACATGATTGCATACTTGTTTTCACCAAAAGACATGTACAAGAATCTTAATGCAATATTAGTAATAACCCAGAACTAGAAACAGCCTAGATTTCTATCAGCAGTTGAATGAATGAATTGTGAATGAATTCCATCCTATTCTATTCATAGGATGAACTACTGGACGTGGGTGAATCTAACCCATTCTGCTCTGATGTCAGAAGACCTCTGAGATGTTTTTTTGTTATTATTGCGTTTGTTCACCTGCTCCACTGTTGGAGCCTGTCTGATGCTCCACTGTTGGAGCATTTCCTCCTATAGTACAGACTCTAGCCAACAGGTAGTGCAGGTTGTATTCTCTCAGGATATCCAAGTGGTCAGTGTACATATGAAAAGGTACCCAGCTTCAGTGGGTAACAGTGATCAACTGTTGTATTTGCCCAATTCTGCTTGGGCAAATGGCAGGGAGAGACAATGATACTGCATCATGGCTTTTTGAGGATAGTGGAGTTAAAAGTTTAGTAATGAAAGTGAGCATGAAGGAACTCTTCCTACATGTAGTGACATTAGTTCCAGTGAATCTGAAGCTAGTGATGAAGAAGAAAGCGACAATAATATAAAATATACAAGTAGCTGGAAAGTTTATCATGATGGTACTCTGTCACACAACAGGGATTCACTCATCCTCAAACAGTGTGCTTGGCCAAAACTGAACTTGACTGTTTCTAGCTCTTTTTCTCAGATGATCTTACTGGTGAAATGTGACTGTGAAAAATATGTATGCAGCAGAAAAAATACAGAAGGTGACTCCTCTAACAAAATACTCAATGTGGCACTTGTGAAAGGATAATTCATCAGAAGATACAAAGGCATTCTTTGGTGTAATACTGAACATGGCTTTTACCAAAGGTCCACTAAACTGAACTCCATTCTTTAAGGATGTTTTCCAGATATTTTGGATACTACATCTAGTTCTTCCTGTCACAGCTCAAGGGAGTGTGTGTACTCGAGGGAGCAAGGTGAAGAATGTTAGTGAGTGTATTGACAATAAATGCAAAGAACTTTATGTACCAGGAAGAAATGTGGCTGTAGATGAGAGAACAGTAGGTTTCAAAGGAAGGATTCAGTTCAAGCACTGCAATTTCAAGAAGCCTACAGAGTGGAGCCTAGGAATTTTTTGCCTGTGTGATTCAGAAAATGGTTTGGTGTTTTATCACATTCCTATTACTGGCAAAATAACAGAAAGCCTTATTCATCCTGATTTGCCATTTATACCTTGAATAGTGATTGATTTGGCACAGGTTTTGGAAGCACATACAAGTGGTTCAGGCTGTCACATCTACAGCGACAGGTTCTACACAAGTCTTCAACTTGCTTGGGAATTGCATAAAATGAAGATACATATAACAGGAACAGTTATGACTTACAGGAAGGATTTTCCAAGTGATCTGAAAAACAAGAAACTTCAGGAATAGGAGTTATGTGCCTATCAATGTGACAAAAATGATATGCATCTCATTCCATGACAAGAAGTTAGTGACAATTCTGAGGACTTTCTTTGGCCCTCAAACACAGTTGATCACTTGTTATAGGTGGTTATAGGAAGAAATAGCCTGTTCAATGTGAAAAACTGACAGTTATTGTAGAATACACAAAGTTTATGGGAAGAGTGGACAGAGCTGGTCAGTACTGTGGATGTTACGGATTTATATAGAGGTGCTACAAATGGTGGAAAAAAATTCTTCTTCTGATTGATGGAAGTTGCAGTTGTGAACAGGTACATCCTTTGCTCGTTTGACAAGAAGGAGAGTGGAGAAAAAGTGCAGACACATCTTTTTTTTTTTTTTTTTTTTTTTTTTTTTTTTTTTTGGTTTGGGGCCG
>CAUYON010102600.1:0-12064 GCA_963573935.1 Arctocebus calabarensis | reverse complement strand
GTGCTGTGGCAATTGCAGCTCACAGCAACCTCCAATTCCTGGGCTCAAGCAAGTCTCCTGCCTCCGCCTCCCAAGTAGCTGGGACTACAGGCACCCGCCACAACACCCGGCCATTTTTTGGTTGCAGCCATCATTGTTGTTGGTGGGCCCAGGCTGGATTCGAACCCGCCAGCTCAGGTGTACGTGGCTGGCGCCTTAGCCCGTTGAGCCACAGGCGCCGAGCCTATTATTATTACTATTATTTTTGAGACGGAGTCTCACTTTGTCATCCCCCACAGAGTACTCGTGAGTCACAGCTCACAGCAACCTCTCATTCTTGGGTACAAGCGAATCTCTTGTCTCAGTCTCCCGAGTAGCTGGGACTACTGTGCTTGGCACAATGCCCGGCTATTTTTAGAGATAGGGTCTCGCTCTGGCTCAGCCTCAGGCTGGTCTTGAGCTCAGGTGATCTGCCACCTCAGCCTCACAAAGTGCTGGGATTACAGGTGTGAGCCACTGCTCCTGGCCTATTTCTTTCTTTATTATTATTTTTTTGAGACAGAGTCTCACTTTTTCACCCTTGGTAGAGTGCCATGGCATCACAGCTCATAGTAACCTCAAACTCTTGGGCTCAAAGTGATTTTCTTGCCTCAGCCTCCTGAGTACCCAGGACTACAGGTGCTTGCCACAATGCCCAGCTAGTTTTTAGAGACGGGGTCTCGCTCTTGCTCAAGCTAGTCTTGAACTCATGAGCTCAAGCAATCCACCCGCCTCAGCTTCCCAGAGTGCTAGGATTATACGTATTAGCCACTGTGCCCAGCCTTGGAAATTCTGTATCCTGATCTCTTGTTTAAGAGAATTTTCTCATTTCATGAAAGAATTCTTCAAATACTGTATCTTACTTTTTTTTTTTCTTTGTAGAGACAGAGTCTCACTTTATCGCCCTCGGTAGAGTGCCGTGGCATCACACAGCTCACACAACCTCCAACTCCTGGGCTTAGGCGATTCTCTTGCCTCAGCCTCCCGAGTAGCTGGGACTACAGGCGCCCGCCACAACGCCCTGCTATTTTTCTGTTTTGCAGTTCCGCCAAGGCCGGGTTTGAACCTGCCACCTTCAGTAAATGGGGCTGGCGCCCTACTCGATGAGCGCCGCCCCTGTATCTTTTTATGGCAGCATACTCCAACCCACATTCCCTTTTTTTATTACCTGCACTTTAATAACTGCTAGGTACAAATTAGGTTCTATAGGTTTGGTTTGGTTTTTTGAGACAGAATTTCACTATGTCGCCCTTGGGCTAGGTACAGTGCCATGGTGTCACAGCTCATATTAACCTCAAACTTTTGGGCTTAAGAGATTCTCTTGCCTCAGCCTCCCAAGTAGCTGGCACTACAGGCACCTGCCACAATGCCCGGCTATTTTTTTCTGTTGCAGTTGTTATTATTGTTTAGCAGGCCCGGCCAGATTCAAACCCGCCAGCCCCAGTGTATGTGGCCAGCGCCCTAACCACTAAGATATGAGCACAGAGCCAGTTCTGAAGGTTTAAGAGAAAGAAAGATAAATAAATCATAGTTCTGGTCTCGTCCTGGGGCCCCACGGCTGTCCGCCACCAGGATGGCTAGAATGGCCTTAGCCATGAGACTTTCAGAATTGTTTTAAGACAGGATTATACATCAGAAGCAATTAAAGGAGCAGTTGTTGGTATTGATTTGAGTACTACTAACTCCTGTGTGGCAGTTATGGAAGGTAAACAAGCAAAGAGAATGCTGAAGGTGCCAGAACCACCCCTTCAGTTGTGGCTTTTACAGTAGATGGTGAGCGACTTGTTGGCATGCCTGCCAAACAACAGGCTGTCACCAACCCAAACAATATACTATGCTACCAAGTGCCTAATAGCATGGCGATATGATGACCCCGAAGTATGGAAAGATATCAAAAATATTCCCGTTAAAAAAAAAAAGTTCCCTTTAAAATTGTCCGTGCCTCCAATGGTGATGCCTGGGTTGAGGCTCATGGAAAACTCTATTCTCCGAGTCAGACTGGAGCATTTGTGTTGATGAAGATAAAAGAGACTGCAGAAAATTACTTGGGGCACACAGCAAAATATGCTGTGATTACAGTCCCAGCTTACTTCAATGACTCATAGAGACAGGCCACCAAGGATGCTGGCCAGATATCTGGACTAAATGTGCTTCGAGTGATTAATGAACCCACAGCTGCTGCTCTGGCCTATGGGCTAGATAAATCAGAAGACAAAATCGTTGCTATATGTGAATTAAGTGGTGGAACTTTTGCTATTTCTATCCTGGAAATTCAGAAAGGAGCATTTGAGATCAAATCCATGAATGGAGATACTTTCTTAGGTAGTGAAGACTTTGACCAGACATATAGTGAAAGAGTTCAAGAGAGAGACAGGGGTTGATTTGACTAAAGACTACATGGCACTTCAGAGGGTGCAGGAAACTGCTGAGAAAGCTAAATGTGAACTCTCTTCATCTCTGCAGACTGTTATCAACTTACCAGATCTTACAATGGCTGCTTCTGGACCCAAGCATTTGAATATGAAGTTGGCACATGCTCAATCTGAGGGGATTGTCCCTGATCTAATCAGAAGGACTATTGCTCCATGTCAAAAAACTATGCAAGATGCAGAAGTCAGCAAGAGTGACATAGGAGAAGTCATTCTTGGTGGCATGACTAGGATGCCTAAGGTTCAGCAGACTGTTCAGGACCTTTTTGGAGGAGCCCCAAGTAAAGCTGTCAATCCTGATGAGGCTGTTGCTATTGAAGCTGCCATTCAGGGAGGTGTATTGGCTGGTAATGTCACAGATGTGCTGCTCCTGAATGTCACTCCCCTGTCTTTGGGTATTGAGACTTTGGGAGGTGTCTTTACCAAGCTTATTAACAGGAACACCACTGTTCCAACCAAGAAGATCCAGGTGTTTTCTACAGCTGCTGATGGATGGACTCAAGTGGAAATTAAAGTATGTCAGGGTGAGAGAGAGATGGCTGGAGATAACAAACTTTTGGACAGTTTACTTTGATTGGAATTCCCCCAGCCCCTCAGATTGAGTTACATTTGACACTGATGCCAATGGGATTGTACATGTTTCTGCCAAAGATAAGGGCACAGGATGTGAGCAGCAGATTGTAATCCAATCTTCTGGTGGTTTAAGCAAAGATGAGACTGAAAATACAGTTAAAAATGCAGATTAATATGCTGAAGAAGACTGAAGAACGAAGGAACAAGTTAAAGCAGTTAATATGGCTGAAGGAATCATTCATGACACAGAAACCAAGATGGAAGAATTCAAGGACCAATTGCCTGATGATGAGTGCAACAAGCTAAAAGAAGAGATTTCCATGGCTCGGCGCCTGTGGCTCAACGGGCTAATGTGCCAGCCACATACACCTGAGCTGGCGGGTTCGAATCCAGCCTGGGCACGCCAAACAACGACAGCTACAATCAAAAAATGGTCAGGCATGTGGCAGGCGCCTGTAGTCCCAGCTACTTGGGAGGTGGAGAAAGGAGACTCACTGGAGCCCAAAAATTGGAGGTTGCTGTGAGCTGTGATGCCACAGCACTCTATCCAGGGTCACAGCTTGAGGCTCTGTCTCAAAAAAAAAGAAGAGATTTCCAAAATGAGGGAGCTCCTAGCTAAAAAAGACAGTGAAACAAGAGAAAACATCAGGCAGGCAGCATTCTCCTTTCAATAGGCATCAATAAAGCTCTTCAAAATGGCATACAAAAAGATGATATCTAAACAAGAAAGCTCTGGAAGTTCTGGGACTGGAGAACAAAAGGAAGATCAAAAGGAGGAGAAACAGTAGTGAATTTGGGAGCCAAAAAGAGAACATATAAAGCTTGGGAGTGAAGGGACTTTCTGAGCAGAAATGGGCAAACTTCAGTCTTTTTACTGTGTTTTACAGTATTCTATACATAATTTACTTAATTTGGAACTTTAGTGACTATTAGCAAATGATCATTTAATGGGCAGTAATTCCAACAGTACAAAGTCTACAAAAAAAAAAAAAAAATTCTTAAAAAAAAAAGAAATAAAGGGCAATTTGAGATGAACTACAGGAAAGAAAGGAAGCCATGAAAAAATTATACCCAGTTTGTCCCATGACTGAAACAAAATAGGAGGATAAAGTTGACAATAACACAAGTGGGAATATGAGGCAAGGGCTTGAAGAGCATTACTTGAGTCCATGAGTTTGAGGTTGCTATGAGCTATGATGACATGGTACTACCTACCCTCGGGTGACAAAAGTGAGACTCTGTCTCAAAAAAAAAAAAAAAAAAAAAAAATTTGACGCAAGGGCTTCAGAGGAAACAAGTTCAGTCACGTCCAATGTGAACCAACAATGACCTACACTGGAACTACCATGATGACAGATGAAAATAAGCAATTGATCACTTAAAGAGAAGACAAGATGGTCAACCATTCAACATGTAGTTGGACGTCAATAAGCTGGAACTGATGGTCCAGAAAGCTAACTCTGATCTGGATTACATTTAGTACAAGCTGTAATATGAAATCAAGACTAATCATCTTAATTCAGCAGGTGAGAAAAATCCAGTTACACTCTTAAAGGAAATGTCAGTGATAAAGTCTCAATACCAAACTTTGCAGGCATGCTTTAAACCAGTTGCTGTAGAGCAGAAAAGAGACTAAAAGACACATTTCTGCTATTGTGAATGAGACTATGGACATAATACAAAAACTACAAAAGTAAACAAACATGGAGCTGTCATCACCGTCTGAAGAAGAGAAAACTAGTAAAGCAATTAAAATCTCCCATGCTTGGCTTGGCGCCCATGGCTCAACGGGCTAAGGCACCGGCCACGTACACCTGAGCTGGCAGGTTCGAATCCAGCCTGGGCCCGCCAAACAACAATGACGGCTGCAACCAAAAAATGGCCGGGCGTTGTGGCGGACGCCTGTGGTCCCAGCTACTTGGGAGGCGGAGGCAAGAGACTCACTTGAGCCCAGGAATTGGAGGTTGCTGTGAGCTGTAATGCCATAACACTCTATCCAGGGTGACAGCTTGAGGCTCTGTCTCAAAAAAAAAAAAAAAAAAATCTCACATGCTAGACTTACGAAGAAATGGACTTCTCTAAAAGGGAACTCTAATGGAGAAGAGATCAATTCCAGAAAAATTTAGGAAGCTGTCCTTTAATGGTTGACGACTAGAGGTAGAGGGCTGGTGAAGGAGAAGGAGGTTTGCCTTGAATGACTGAATAATGATACCTTTCAAATGACAGAAAAATATAAGGCTTGGTGCCTGTAGCTCAGTAGCTAAGGGCACCAGCCATATATACTGGAGCTGATAGATTTGAATCCAGCCCCAGCCTGCCAAACAACAATGACAACTACAACCAAAAAAAAAAAAAAAAAATAGTTGGGCATTGTAGCAGGTGCCTGTAGTCCCAGCTACTTGGGAGGCTGAGGCAAGATAATTACTTAAACCCAAGAGTTGGCGACTGCTGTGAACTGTGTTGCTATGGCACTCTACCGTGGGTGATATAGTGAGACTCTGTCCCAAAAAAAAGGGCAAACATATAAGTAAAATTCACCCAGAAGGATGAAACTGGAATAAAGGGATTTAAGTACACACACAGTCTTATAATTTTACGCAAGCAAGTCCCTTAATGCTATTTTTTTGTTGTTGTTGTTGCAGTTGTCATTGTTGTTTAGCTGGTCAGGGCCATGTTTGAACCCACCACACTTGATTCATGTGGCTAGTGCCGTAACCACTGTGCTATGGGTGCCAAGCCACATCTGCTTTCCTTTTGTGTAGTTGGGATAATGTAGATGTTCCAATCTATCATAAAAGAATTTCAACCAAAAAAAAAAAGAAAGAAAGACAGTAAAACAAAATGCGAAATTGTTTCCATTCAGATGAAACCCTGAGCTCCAAAAACCAAAACAAATCAAGAATAAAGCTCAGAGAAAAAGGTAAACAGACATTGGTTAAAGAGGAACAGGCAAAAGCACAAAAACAGCTGTAAGAAAAAACAGAAAAGAACCAAAACTTCAAAGACCCCAATAATCTGTAGGCAGTTCAGAAATCTCAAATGGTTCTGAAAAAAGGCCAGTTATCTCATGCTAAAGTTTATGCAAAAATCATCAGTCGCTTATCTATTATTTTTTATTTTATTTTATTTTATTTTTTGAGACAGAGCCTCAAGCTGTCACCCTGGATAGAGTGCCATGGCATCACGGCTCACAGCAACCTCTAATTCCTGGGCTCAAGCGAGTCTCCTGCCTCTGCCTCCCAAGTAGCTGGGACTACAGGTGCCCGCCACAACACCCGGCCATTTTTTGGTTACAGCTGTCATTGTTGTTTGGCAGGCCCGGGCTGGATTTGAACCTGCCAGCTCTGGTGTACATGGCTGGCACCTTAGCCCGTTGAGCCACAGGCGCCGAGCCATAACAATTATTTTTTTTCGAGACAGTCTCACTTGGTCACCCTTGGTAGAGTGCCATGGTATCATAGTTCACAGTAACCCTAAACTCTTGGCTTCAAGTGATCTTCTTGCCTGTAGCTGGGACTACAGGCACCTGCCACAACGCCCAACAATTTGGATCCCAATAGGATCTCACTCTGGCTCAGGCTGGTCTTGAACCTATGAGCTCAATCTACCCGCCTCGGCCTCCCAAGTACTGGGATTACAGCTGTGAGCTACAGCGCCAGCATTAACAACTATTTTGAGTGCAGACATGATGCTAAAAAAAAAAAATGTTCATTGGAGTATTCTAGATTTCAGATTTTCAGATTAGGGATGTCCAAACCAGTATGTATTCTGCAAATATTTCAAAATTGAAATGCACTGGTCCCAACCATTTTGAATAAGGGATATTCAACTTGTATTTGGGGGGGGAGAGTATAGTGTGAAAACAAAACTTTTGGCTCAGATTTTTTTTTTTTAATGGCTAGTAAATAGTATCCCATATCCACATCATATCAGGCCAGATAATGAAGAATTAATAAAAAACAATGTAAATACGATCAAAATATTTCTGATTGTATATGAAGTAAGCACATTGTGCCCCATGATTGCACCAATGTACACAATTATGATTTAATAAAATTATTAAAAAAAAAAGAAAAAGGGCAGCGCCTTTGGCTCCATGAGTAGGGCGCCGGCCCAAAATACTGAGGGTGGTGGGTTCAAACCCAGCCCCAGCTGAACTGCAACAAAAAAACAGCCGGGCGTTGTGACGGGTGCCTGTAGTCCCAGCTATTCGGGAGGCTGAGGCAAGAGAATCGTCTAAGCCCAGGAGTTGGAGGTTGCTGTGTGACGCCACGGCACTCTACTGAGGATGATAAAGTGAGACTGTCTCTACAAAAAAAAAAAGCTATAAAGCTCTTTCTTCGCATGTTGACAAAGTGCCCCACTGTAAAGACTAACAGGATCCACAGTTGGAGATTCCTTGAATCGGCCCTAATGATGCTGGGCAACAGTCATTAATTACCATTTTGGGCTCTGCTGTAAGACTATACAATATTTCAAGTATTTTCTTGTGTGCCTCTGAACGTAGCACCTTCTATTCATTCATTTGAGAAACATACACTAAGGACCAGCTACATTCTAAACACTTGTCAGGAAAGCAGAGAGTGAAAAACATTTCCAAGGTCAAATACTGACACCAGAGGTCAGCAAGAGAATATAAAATAAATGAAAGGCGGCTAGTGTGCTCAGTTGTATTTATTTTTCCCCTTTCTCTTACTTTGATACAAATATTAAAAAGTACTGAGTGAATAAGCTATTGCAATATTTGGTACTCAGCCCAAAGGGCCTTGACTCTGCATCAAACTGGCCTTTGGCCACCAAAAGAGAAAAGCACTTCCCTTGGAAAAGATGAACAGTTCTTCCCAGATTTCTTTACCTTTCATAACAAGGGCCGAGCATGTGTTAAGTAAGACTAGAGGTTGGCTACCTTCCTGTGCCATTTTTTCGCCAGCCTTTGTCACAGAGGCCCTTTGGCCAGGACAATTTGTAACAAAAACCCATTGTTATGTAATCCTGAATGCCACTTATTTATTGGTTTTTATCACACACACACAGACTGTAAAGGGGAACTTTGTCCACTCTTTAACATGCTAAAGGGTACCTGAAGGTTAAAAGGTAAATTTTTTTTTTTTTTGAGACAGAGCCTCAAGCCGTCACCCTGGATAGAGTGCCATGGCATCACAGCTCATAGCAACCTCCAATTCCTGGGCTCAAGCGAGTCTCTTCCCTCCACCTCCCAAGTAGCTGGGACTACAGGCGCCTGCCACAACACCCAGCCATTTTTTGGTTGCAGCCGTCATTGTTGTTTGGTGGGCCCGGGCTCGATTTGAACCCACCAGTTCAGGTGTATGTGGCTGGCGCCTTAGCCCATTGAGCCACAGGCACCGAGCCAAAAGGTAAATGTTTTAGTACTAGATTCAACAAACATCATGAGAAGGTACCTTAAAATATATGGAATAGGCTCGGCGCCTGTGGCTCAACGGGCAGGTTCGAATCCAGCCCGGCCCCACCAAACAACGATGGCTGCAACCAAAAAAAGAAAAAAATGGCCGGGCATTGTGGTGGGCGCCTCCAGTCCCAGCTACTTGGGAGGCAGAGGCAGGAGACTCACTTGAGCCCAAGAATTGGAGGTTGCTGTGAGCTGTGATGCCACAGCACTCTATCCAGGGTGACAGCTTGAGGCTCTGTCTCAAAAAAAAAAAAAAAAAAAAAAATATATATATATATATAACATAAGGTACCTTCTTATGATGCTTGTTGAATGCATTATTCCATATATATATATATGGAATAATGCTTCAGGCCCACATACAATTGAAAGCAGAGGCATCCTTGATTTTTAAAGCATTGAACAAACTGGAAAATACAACATATCACATACAGAAGTGAAAAAAGTCTGTGTTTTTTAAATAAAATTTTTCAAAAAGTTAAAAAAAAAAAATATGGGATCTTCTTCTCAACTCCCAAATTCTAGGTCCTGGGTTTTAAAATTTGTTTGATAAATGAAGCACATGTAAGGAGGTTAAGAAATCAAGAGGACCTCAGAAGAACCATGAAAACTTGGCAAAAGATAACTTCTGACCTCAGATGGTAGAATCATTGTTACGCTCAACAGACTATTTAAGATCTACTATACTGTAACAAGGTAATATCCAACATCTTTCAATTTAAAAAATGCAATCCCAGGGGCAGTACCTGTGGCTCACTGAGTAGGACACCGGCCACATATACTGAAGGTGGCGAGTTCAAACCTGGCCGTGGCCGAAGTGCAAAAACAGAAAAATAGTTGAGTGTTTTGGCAGACACCTGTAGTCCCAGCTTCGCCTAAGCCCAGGAGTTGGAGGTTGTTGTGAGTTGTGTGACACCACGGCACTCTACCGAGGGTGATAAAGTGAGACTCTGTCTCCATACACACACACACACACACACACACACACACACAAATGCAACCTCACTCCCTCATTTCTCTCAACTTCTAGAAACAGGGAAATAAGGGAAATCAGGGCCAAGCAGCAGCAATGTCATGCCTATGGAAACCACCACTGCCTATATATGAATGAACTATCTACTTTCATGTTCTACAGGCTAAAGAGTCTTAATTCAACATTAATTTTTTTTTTTTTTTGAGACAGAGTCTCACTATGTTGTCCTTGGTAGAGTGCCATTGTGTCACAGCTCACGGCAACCTCAAACTCTTAGACTGGGAGATTCTCTTGCCTCAGCCTCCAAAGTAGCTGGGACTACAGGTGACCGCCACAATGCTCAGCTATTTTTTTGTTGTAGTTGTCATTGTTGTTTAGCAAGCCTAGGCTGGTTTCAAGCCCGCCAGCCCTGGTGTATGTGGCCAGTGCCCTAACCACTGAGCTATGGGTGCCGAGCCTCAACATTAAATATTTATTCAACTGCATGTAACTAGTGACTACTCAAGTTTACAGACTGAGATTTCACAGAGGGATAAGTTTCCTCTGCCCCACATGGTCACCATTTTTAGCTCCTCTTTAGAATAATTGTCCCCACACAAAGACCAGTATCCTTTTTGTTTGTTTGTTTGTTTGTTTATAGTTTTTGGCCAGGGCTGGATATGAACCTGCCACCTCCAGCATATGGGGTCAGTGCCCTACTCCTTTGAGCCACAGGTGCCACTTTTTTTGATCCTTTTTTTATTACTACTATTATTTCTTTTTTTTTTTTTTTTGAGACAGAGCCTCAAACTGTCACCCTGGATAGAGTGCTGTGGCATCACAGTTCACAGCAAACTCCAATTCCTGGGCTCGGTGAGTCTCCTGCCTCCGCCTCCCAAATAGCTGGGACTACAGGCGCCCACCACAACGCCCAGCCATTTTTTGGTTGCAGCCGTCACTGTTGTTTGGCGGGGCGGGGCTGGATTCAAACCCGCCAGCTCAAGTGTATGTGGCTGGCGCCTTAGCCCCTTGAGCCACAGGCGCCAAGCCTCACTTAAAATTTTTAATATATTCTGCCATTTTCTCCAAGTACAAAACCATCTAAGTAGAAACTTTTGTCAATCGTTTATCATTTAGAAGCAACTTTGTAAGAGAACACTTACATTCGTTTAAGGAATACAACAGATTTTCTAGAATCTGTTACAATTTGCTATAACATTATTCTAGTGAAAACGTTAAAGAGCATAACAGGTTAACTATGGTCCATAATCAACCAATAGCATTCAATAATGTTAGTTCCATACAAAACTGGGCAGTAACACACACCAGTGCACACTCTCCTTGATGTGCCAGTAAGGACAGTAAATACAACAAAATTAAAATTGTTGGTCTGTCAGAAAATGAAAGATTACAGATGCCTAGGCCAGTCTCCTCTGAAGATGGGAGTAAAATTCTCAGAAGAAAAGTTATGCAGGAATTACCTGGAACAGCCAAAGTGAGGGTCCAACTCAGACATCACTACCACCATCAGCGACTGGATTTAAAACATCACTATTAGTTTCAACAAACTATATGCAGACTTTTCCTGAAGGATGTGAAGTGGTGGGAGAGAGCAAGAAGCACCTGTACATCTCTAACAGCTTCTTTCCTTTTCCTTAACATCTTGAGGGACTAGCCCAGAAATAAGAGAACCATGCTACATTTTTGTGAAGCGCTGCCAGCATCCTTTTTTATTAGCGTAATAAAGTACTTGTTGTTTTGGTTTTTTTTTACAGTTTTTGGCCGGGGCTGGGTTTGAACCCGTCACCTCTGGTATATGGGGCCGGTGCCCTACTCCTTTGAACCACAAGCACCGCCCAATAAAGTACTTGTTAATGAGCAGTAGTAGACAAGTATTTACAGCCCTAAAATATGAGGTTAAGAAGAAATATTACCTTGACCCTACTTACAGGAGTTGTGTCGACGGCGGAAACCTTTGGACTGACTCAAGGATTCCATGTGCCTGTCCACATAGCTCTTTGAGCACTGTTGCTGCTGGGGAGAAACGGCAACATCTTGGCTTTTCACATCTGTCCTCTTAGGAATGCTCTGAGGGGCACTGCTAGAAGAGGCTGGCTTCTTGACCAACTTGCCCGTACCATTCTGATTGATACCCATTTGGTATCCAATGCCAGAAAGGCCTAATTCAGTCTGATGAAGGTCTCCAAAATGTTGGTTGTCTCCAGGACCTGGTATCTCCAAAATTTTTAATTCTGTAATGTCACCTGCCCTGAAATACATAAATGGGTCCACATTTCAAAATTATAATAGAATAGAAACAATGAAAATTAGATCAACAGGAAACAGCTACCCCTTTGTAGGATTGCATTTCAACATCAGAGGTAGGCTCGGCGCCTGTGGCTCAACAGGCTAAGGCGCCAGCCATGTACACCTGAGCTGGCGGGTTCAAATCCAGCCTGGACCCACCAAACAACAATGACGGCTGCAACCAAAAAATGGCCCAGCATTGTGACGGGCGCTGTAGTCCCAGCTACTTGGGAGGCGGAGACAGAAGACTCGCTTGAGCCCAGGAATTGGAGGTTGCTGTGAGCTGTGATGCCACAGCACTCTATCCAGGGTGACAGCTTGAGGCTCTGTCTCAAAAATATATATATATATATCAGA
>CAUYON010102596.1:0-11200 GCA_963573935.1 Arctocebus calabarensis | reverse complement strand
GTATATTGAACCAGCCTTGAGACCCTGGGATAAAGCCCACTTGGTCATGGTGTATAATTTGTTTGATGTGTTGTTGGATTCTGTTTGTTAGTATCTTGTTAAATATTTTTGCATCAATATTCATTAGTGATATTGCTCTATAGTTTTCTTTTCTTGTTGGGTCTCTCCCTGGTTTAGGGATCAAGGTGATATTTGCTTCATAGAATGCGTTGGATAGTATTCCTTCTTTTTCTGTATTTTGGAAAAGGTTTAGTAATATAGGTACTAGTTCTTCTTTAAAGATTTGGTAGAATTCTGATGTGAAGTCATCTGGTCCCAGGCTTTTCTTTTTAGGGAGATTTTGTATAGTTGATGCTATTTCAGAACTTGATATAGGCCTGTTCAACATTACCACTGCATTCTGGTTAAGTCTTGGTAGGTGGCATGCTTCCAAGTATTGGTCAATTTCCTTGAGATATTCATATTTCTGAGAGTAAAGTTTCTTGTAATATTCGTTAAGGATTTTTTGAATTTCTGAGGTGTCTGCTGTTATTTCATCTTTATCATTTCTGATTGCTGAGATTATAGATTTTACTCTTTTTTTCCTGATGGGTTAGCCAAAGGTTCAATCTACTTTATTGACCTTTTCAAAAAACCAACTTTTTGATTTGTTGATCTGTTGTATAATTCTTTTGTTTTCAATTTCATTTAATTCTGCTCTAATTTTGGTTATTTCTTTTCTTCTGCTGGGTTTTGGTTTGGAGTGTTCTTCCTTTTCCAGTTACTTGAGATGTCCCATTAAGTCATTAACTTCCTCTCTTTCCATTTTCTTGAGGAAGGTTTGTAGTGCTATAACTTTCCCTCTGAGGACTGCCTTTGCAGTATCCCAGAGGTTCTGATAATTCATGTCTTCATTGTCATTTTGTTCCAAAAATTGGGTAATTTCCTTCTTAATCTCATCTATGACCCAGCTATCCTTCAGTATAATATTATTTAGCTTCCATGCTTTTGTATGAGTATGCAGATTCCTGTTGTTATTGAATTCAACTTTTATTCCTTGATGGTCAGAGAAGATGCAAGGAATAATTTCTATTCTTTTAAATTTGTTGAGATTAGACTTGTGACCTAAGATATGATCAATTTTTGAGTCTGTTCCATGGGGTGCTGAGAAGAACGTGTATTCAATTTTATTAGGATGAAATGTTCTATAGATGTCTGTCAAATCCAGTTGTTGAATGGTTAAGTTTAAATCTAAAATTTCTTTACTTAGCTTCTTTTTGGAGGATCTAACCAATACTGCTAAAGGAGTATTGAAATCTCCAACTACTATGGAGCTGGAGGAAATCATGCTACTCATGTCTATTAGAGTTTTTCTCATTAATTGAGGCGCAGTCTGGTTGGGTGCATAAATATTAATAATTGAAATCTCATCATATTGAGTGGCACCTTTAACAAATATGACATGTACTTTTTTATCCTTCTTTACTTTGGTTGGTTTAAAGCCTATTGTCTCTGCAAATGAGATTGCAACACCTGCTTTTTTCTGTTTTCCATTTGCCTGGAATATAGATGACCATCCCTTCACCTTGAGTCTAAATTTATCTTTTAAGCTAAAGTGAGATTCTTGTATGTAGCAGATATCTGGGCTGAGTGTTTATATCCAGGCAGCCAGCCTATGCCTCTTTAGAGGACAATTTAAACCATTCCCATTAATTGAAAGTAATGATAAATCTTTAGAAAGTGCAGTGGTCATCCTCCTTGTGGAAGATGAAATTTGATAAATAGTTTCTGGGTGAGTTTACTTTTGTGGTAGAGGTTTGCACTGGTTATTGTGGAGGATAGGTCTGAGAATATCCTGGAGAGCTGGTTTAGTTATAGCAAATTTCTTCAGCATGTGGATGTCATTGAAGCATTTAATTTCTCCATCATAAATGATACTCAGTTTAGCTGGATACAAGATCCTGGGTTGAAAGTTTTTTTGTTTTAGGAGATTGAAAGTCAATGACAATTCTCTTCTAGCTTGAAGGTTTGATCAGAGAGATCTGCAGTTATTCTAATATTCTTCCCCTTGTAAGTAGTGGATTTCTTACATATGGCTGCTTTCAGAATTTTCTTCTTCATATTAACTTTCGTGAGCTTAATTTTGATGTGCCTGGAGGATGTCTTATTTGGGTTG
Organism: Arctocebus calabarensis; assembly: GCA_963573935.1. Taxonomy (NCBI): domain Eukaryota; kingdom Metazoa; phylum Chordata; class Mammalia; order Primates; family Lorisidae; genus Arctocebus; species Arctocebus calabarensis. Next base: position 9,045 of record CAUYON010102596.1, on the reverse strand, counting down.
GCTTGTGCTGGGTTTCTGAAACTGCTATCTGAATTTCAGAATCTCTTGGCATGTCTGGAAATTTCTCTTTCATAATCACATAAAGAAGAGACTCTGTGCCTTGTGATGCCATTCATCGTTTTCAGGTATCCCTATAAGGCAAATATTGGTTTTCTTTGAGTTATCGCAGAGCTGTCTGAGAGAATGATCCGTTTTTGCCTTCCATTTTTCTTCCTCTTTGGAAGTTTGAGAGCGTTCCCAAGTTTTGTCTTCCATGTCAGAAATCCTTTCTTCTGCTTGCTCCATTCTGTTACTGAGGGATTCTACTGTATTTCTCAGATATTTGAGGGCTGCAACTTCTTGTCTCAATGTGTCAAAATCTTTGGTCATTTTGTCTTTGAATTCGTTCATTTCTTGAGACATCTTTTGGATTGCTGCTTGAAATTCTAATTCCATCTTTACCTCCACTGCGTTGATCTTAGTTGCTATCCAGACTCTGAATTCAACTTCTGACATCTCAGCCATTTGCTTATGCAAGGGATCTTCTGCTGTATCTACCTTGTTTTTCCTTGGGGGAGTTGATCTACTCTGTTTATTCATATTGCCAGAGTTTTTCTGTTGATTCCGCCTTATGATTATTTTTCACTTTTGCCTATGACCGTCCTCAGAGTTGGGGAGGTGTCTCTCCCAGATCAGAACCTGGCAGAATCACTCTGTCATTACTGAATCTTTGTAGGGAGTGACCCTGTGTCTCTAATGATTTCTCAAACCCTGCAAGGTGGAGAGCTTAAAACCTCTTCAGCCTGCTTAGAAGACACTTTAAATTGCTAACTTGGGCTAAGCAGAAGCTTTCCCAGGAAATCACTTGTGGCTGAGATCACTCCTTAAGTGGCTATCCACTTACCTAGTGTGCCAAAACCAGTCTTACCATATACCCCTGAGGGCTAAGGCTGCAAGGCGTCTCAGTCCCCGCCTTTAGGCTGCCCAGTTACTAGATTACTCACTCCTGCCCCATGTTTGTTCTGTGACCCTGAGGGTGGAGCTTGCCAGGGCAGTTCTCCCACAATGGCTCCACACAGCCCACAACCAAATACTGGTAGCTCCATCTGGCTTGGTGGCCCAGTCTGGGGCCCCAGACAACACTCAAAGACCCCTGCACTCTTGCCCAAGTTCTTCCAAGGAAACCAAGCACCAAGTCCAAAAGAAACCCAAACAGCTCATAGGCAAGGCCTTTCCAGCCTGCAGTCCCACAGCTGCCGACAGTATTAGACCGAACGAACACACGCAACCACTTTCCCAATCTCCACCGCTTTTGCCTTCCTCAGGATGTCCAGAACTCTCACACTGTCTCCCTGTGTCCCCAAAGGGAAGTTTCTGGGCAGATTCCACCTGCCAGACATGCCTGAAGTCCTGTCTCCCCAGTCTCACTGTGCCCAATTGCAAGGAAGCTGTTACTCGGCCGCCATCTTGCTCCACCCCTGTGTTAGGTCCTTCTGGAGGAAGATATTCCCTGGCTCCTGCCTTGCAGTGTCAAGAATGAGCACTGGTGCCTAGCTTATGATGGCATGATCACAAATACAGAGCAATCACCATAAATATACATTCATGACAGAACCAAAGCACACAAAGTATAAGGAGAATATGACTCAAGAGAGAGACAGATCCCTCTCCATGAGTGGATTAGAGACTTTGAGTCTGCTCCTACAACCATCTATGATATATTATGCTTTAATTTTCATTTGTTTCAAGTAATTTTTAAATTTCAAAATATTTGTGGGTTACAAATATTTTTGCTTACATGCTCACTTTTGTAATACTTGAGTTCTGATTATAGGTGTGCCCATCACCCAAATAGTGTTCCTTGTACCTATTATGTAGGTTTTTGCACTACTCCTCCCTCCCCCACTTGATTTCCACTGAATTTTACTTCCCTTTCTGTACATATGTGGTCATTTGTTAGATATATTTTTGTTTCAAGAATTTTTAAAATTTCCTTCTTAATCTTTTTACTGATCCACTGGTCATTCAAGAGCATATTGTTTAATTTCCATGTATTTTAATATTTTTCAATGTTCCTCTTGTTATTGTTTTCTGGTTTTATACCATTGTGGCCAGAGAAAATACTTGGTATTATTTCAGTTTTTTAATTTTTAAGACGTGTTTTGTGTCCTAACATAGGAGTTATCCTTGAGAGTGATCCATGAACTGAAAAGACCATGTATTCTGCAGTGGTTGAATGGAATGTTATGTAAATATCTGTTAGCTTCATTGGATTTATAGTGCAGGTTAATTTCAACATTCATTTGCTGATTTTCTGTCTGAATAAATGTCCAATGCTGAAAGTACAGTGATTATTGTGTTGGGATCTATCTCTCTTGAGCTCTGATAATCTTTGCTTTATATATCTGGGTGTTCCCATGTTTGTGCATATATATTTAGATTTGTTATATTGTCTTCTTAAATTGACTCCTTTATCATTATATAAATGACCTTCTTTGTCTCATTTAATAGGTTTTTGTCTTAAAATCTATTTTTTCTGATATTTTTGAAGGGCATAGTACTCTATGGTTAAGGCATCTTTTTCATTCAGCCCTTGGGATATGTTATGCCACTCTCTCCTGGCCTGTAAAGTTTCCACTTAAAAGTCTGCTGCCAGATGTATTATAGCTCCAGTATGTTATTTTTTTTCTTGCTTCTCTTACGATCTTTTCTTTATCCATGACCTTAGGGCACTTGTTTATGAAATTCCTTGAAATAGTTTTGTTTGACACTAACGGTCATTTGACACTAAATCTGCTTAGTGTCATATGACCTTCTTGTACCTGAATATTGATATCCTTCTGTAGATTTGGAACATTATCTGTTATTATTTCTTTGAATAAATTTTCTACCCCATTCTGTCTCTCTCTACCTCTTTACAGCCAATAATTAGCCTTTGGGGGGGTATCTTCTAGATGTTGTAGGCATGCTTTATTCTTTTTAATTATTTCTTCTTTTTTTCTCTTCTGATTGCATATTTTCAAAAAACCTGTATTCAAGCTCACTATTCTTTCTTCTGTTTCAAAGAACCTGTATTCAGGCTCACTAATTCTTTCTTCTGCTTGGCCATTCCTGCTATTGAGAGACTCTCATGCATTTCTCAGTTTTGTCAATTTGATTCTTAAGCTCCAGAATTCCTGCTTTTTATTATTTCAATATCTTTGGTAAATTTCTCTGGTAAGCTTCTGAATTCCTTTGTTGTGGTGAAGTTCATTGTGCTTCTTCAGGGTAGCTATTTTGTATTCATTGCCTGAAATGTCATATATCTCCATTGCTCTTGGATTGGTCCCTGGTATCTTGTTTAATTTATTTGGTGAAGTTATGTTTTTCAGGATGTTCTTCATGTTTGTGGATGTTTGTCAATGTCTGTTTCTTCATTCTTCTGAAGGTGCTTGTTTGCAGGAATTGTTGAATTTGGTCATGATGATCATTGGAGATTTCTATTTGGCTGTCCTCCTCTGCCCCTTTTCCAAGAATCTGTGTCTGGAATAGCCCTCAGTTGGATTCTGATGATCAATATAATATGAGAACAACCAGTTGGACAGATGATTCAGTTAATTCTTATGATTGGATCAAAGTGATTATCAAACACTGCTGCAAGTGATAGATAATCCAAGCTCAACATCCTCGATGCATTGCCAGTTGAGGTTCACCAAATTCATAAGTTTATCGCTAAGGATATCTGATAGCAAGTCTTTAATGGAGAAATCTATGAAGACAGCAAAAGATTTAAAATAACTGTGCTCACAGTGTGGAAACTATAGAATAAGACCTGAATATAGTTTACTTTACAGTTAACTTATGCATATCAAATATAAATTATATTTGGTAGAGTTCTGAAATTAAACTACAAAATTCTTCTTACAAAAATTGTTTTAAATCTCTAAAAAATTGCTTCTGTTTTGTGCTCATTAATTAGATCATCTACTGGCTTCACATTAATATTGAGTATTTTGGATTCTTGCTTTTCCATTCTTCTGATACTTTACTAAGAATGTCTTTCAGCTCCATCCAGGTTAACAAAAAAGATGTAAGGTCTTCATCTTTATTTATGGCTGAATAGTATTCCATGGTATATTTATACCACATTTTATTAATCCATTCCTTCCAAGATGGGGGGAGAAGGAAAGAAGGAGGGAGAAGAGGGAAGAAATGAGGGGATTGGTGTGCATCCAATCAAGGTACAATGTGGGAGTATATGGCACACCTCCTGGGGGCAGGTATTGGTGCTTCACCTCTATTTCCTCCACACTCACCTCTACATTCTGAGTAGACTACCTGTGACCACCTGTGATTTTCTGCCAGAGAGCTTTTTTAACCTCTTTGGCCAAGGGGACATGCTCAGTCCTTACACACTGCATAAAGTGCCAGAGAGTTAATGCTTTTGGAAATAGTCTTAAACCAATGATAATGAGGAACTAATGAAGAAACACTTCAGCTTTTCTCATACTTAGTTGGGATAACTCTGAGGTATGTTTTTTATTTACTTACCTATTTTAATTAGATAATGATAATTTTTTTTTAATGCCTTGGCCAGCAGTAGACAAATATTTGAGACCCACTGCTCCCACAGTCTACCACGATCCCATAGTTCACATTGGGGTTATTGGTGTCTGTAGCTTCAATGTCAGTAACTTTGTGCCAAATACCTTTGAAATTTCTTGTCTCTGGATAGACGCCCATACTTATTTTGGATTATGACAACAGAGAAGCATAAAAGTGAAACAGCAGCAGCCAGGATGCTAATGACAATAATTTGGTGTAAATTGGTATTCAGAATTCGAGGACATCCCATTGGAGAAATGCTAAAATGCCAAGAAGCAGGAAAAAGACAGGAGATGACAAACCTCCCCATACTGTAAGGTCAGTGACCAGGTAGTATTCTGTGACTCAATTGTCCCAGCCAGCACCGGCCTCAAATGGAAGAGCTAAGTCTCTGGCAACTAGATAGCAGGGGTTTGCTGGAAGGTCTAGTATAACTCACGCTGGGGTTCTGTGAGCTCAGGAGGGCCCCTCCAGCAAGTCTGGGAAGGTTGATGCCTCCTTCCCCACTTTGCCCCTCTGTCACACCCAGTCACTGGTAACCCCTCTGGGCTGTGATCCAGTTTCCTCCAATGAGCAGATGCTCCAGAGGTTTGCACCTGCCTGGGTCACAAGGAGGTCTGTGGCTCCTCAGCCAGTCCACCACTGTCCATCACTGTTTGGCAGGGGGAGGTGAGGACTGACAACCTGGGTACTTGATAGGGGCTGGGATGATTCTCTCAGTTTCAGCCCTGTCCCTGATTGATGCTACTGATAGAACAGAAAAAGTTCGCAGAATTTGTTTCTTTCCCCTGTGGATCAGACGTTGGGCTGCAAATGGGTCTGACTAAGTCCTGAGTTCCAGCCCTTTGTCTCAGTTTTCATCCCCTGAGGGCCAGTTGTGTCTGCAGCTGAGTAAAGCAGTCTCCACCCTGGGAATCGTCCCCATGCTCAGCCCTGGCCGGGAATGCCTCAGGCATGCCCTTCACTCCCGGGCCCTGTGCCTCGGTTGCCGCTCTGCCAGTGGCTGCCACTGGAGAAGCTGCCAGGCTTCCCCTGGCCACCCAGAGAGACTGGGAGCATCTCCTCAAAACATCCCCAAGCGTGCGAGCCCCACTGCTATTGTTCCGGCAGCTGCAGCTGCCGCTGCAGCTCTGTGCTTCAGGGGACTGCCTCTCCAGCTCGGCCTCCTCTTGGCTCACTTTCCTCTCACCACTCCCCAGCCGGAAAATCAGCACAGATTAGCAAAAGTGTGCACCTCGTCCACAACCCTCGAGAAAATGTCCAAGAATCTGGACTCCGTGGGGGACTGGCCTCCAGACCTCTGGGTGAGAGTGGAGGGGAGTGCCGGGAGTTGAAACTTGCAGGTAGAGAATATATACAGTTTTATACAGTTTTATGCCTGGCAGGAGAGTGCCATGGCACCCTAGTAGGGGAAGGAGGTCTGGTTTTTAGATGGTCTCTATCATAGGGTAGAGTGAGAGGACATCTGAACTCTGCTCGCTAGTTTGTATGGAGGTATGGAGTATACTGCGAGCTGTTCTCATGAGGGAGGGGAGTCCTGTCCGCTTGGCAATGTGCTCTGTACCTTTTGTTTGCATCCTTGGGGTCACAGGTCGCCCCAGCAGGGTTGATGTGCATTCTTCAACCTCTTTTGGCTTAGATCCAAACTATCAGCTTTCTTGCTAAATTTCTGTCCTTTAACTCTCCTTCTGGATGGGAGCCTCTGTGGAAAGCTGGCTACAGACCGCCATCTTGGTTCATCCTCCTTGAACTAAGGAATTTAAGGTTGCTGTGAGCTAGGCTCACATCATGTCACTCTAGTCTGGGGCAATGGAGTGAGACTCTGCCTAAAAAATAAAAAGAGGATTTAAAAAAATTTTTTTATCTGCATTCCCTAAAACTCGAATTCTTCAGGATCCATTGTTAGAGCTTTGTTATTTTCTTTTGGCGATGTTATAATTTTTCAATTCTTTGTAATCCTTGGGTTCTTGGATTGGTATCTATACATTTGGGAAGACAACCACCTCTTTTAGTATTTGACAGGTGGACCTTTACTATTTAGTCTATTCTATGATTCTGGATGGGCCAGATGGTAATGACCCTGGGGAGGAAGAGCTTGCTTTGGGTTCTCCAGGTAGTTAGGCTGCTGGCTTGGCTCTGATTTGGGGTGGAGCACCATTGGCTATGCTCTGAAGTCAGGTAGACCTATGGTCTGGCACTGAAATAACCTGTGATTGGTCTGTGCCGGATGGTGTATTTCCTGACAAGGTTGTACCACTATTCAAGATCTGCATTTGGACAAAGTTGTGGGCTGGGCCTTAAAGTTAGAGTTACTGCTTGAGAGGGATGGGACCAGCTGCTATGTTTAGCAGGAGGAATCTTGTTGAGGTTTGCCTCCATGCTATGTTTGGGCCATAAAGTGGGCTTTGAGTCTGATCTGAATATGGGAGTGTCTTTCTCTCTGGCAGGAGGGAGCTTTGAGGCTGAGATGAGCACTGTTTAAACTCCTGGGTATGGCAGGGCTAGCCACTGCTTTTTGTCAAAGTGCATTGTGGCAGTCATCTCTTCCAGGACAGGGTCTAGACCTGTTTAAACTCTCAAGTGTGGCAGAACTAAACCCTGCTCTTTGTCTGATTGTGCTGTGGCAAGCATGTCTCTCCATGGGTAGGGCTCTGAGGTATGGTCTGCGAGTAGGCCTGACAACTGGCTGTCTTGGGATTCAAGACAAGTAAAACTTCCTATTACTTCTAGGAGCAATCAGTTCAGTTCTGTAGGTGAGCTATGTTGTTGACTGGTACCTCTTGTCACTGGCAGGTACATAGAATTGGTACTGAGATCGGTGCACTGGTCACTGTGAACTCCTCTTTCTTTGTTTCTTTCTACCTGACTCCAGGTATCTAATCCTGCCATTACTTCCTGTGTTCCTCTGAAGTGAGGTGAGACAGAAGTGTGCTTTCTGGGAAGCATCCTAAAATTCTAGGAAAGCTGGATGTCCACATTTGGTTCTCTTTCCCATAGAAACTATGATCCCTGGGGAATTCTCTCTGTGTGGTACTGTGCCAACTTTAACAAGGGAGAAGGGTCGCTTTATCAATGAGATCATTTCTTTTAACCTTTCTTGTAGATTTTATTTGATTCTGTGGTCCACACGGTATATCAGGCTTATTACCAAGTTTTGGGATTTTCACAACAGTGCTCTTATTTGTGGATATTTGCTAGTTCAACTTTCTATAAGAGTTAAAGTCTGAGACCCTACATTCCACTGTCTTGCTGATGTCACTCTGAGGTATTTTTTTACTATCTTTCACTCTTTCTCACTGAAACTGACCTGCAGTTGCCCACACTCTTTATTGCCTATAGTAACTTTTATTCTCATTTCCCTACCTCTCTGCCATTATTTCTTGGTATTTTCTCCCAACAAACAAACATATTTTTAAAAACCCTATACTCAAATACTTGCTTCAAGTTGGGTTATTGGTGAAACATAAAATCAAGCCAGTGTTTCTAATATATTTGGTATTTAAGTTTGCCTAATGGAGGCTAGAGACATTTTACTGACTTGCTCCTATCACATGGCAACAATTGTTTCTAAAATGTTTTCTTCTTCTTCTTCTTCTTCTTCTTCTTCTTCTTCTTCTTCTTCTTCTTCTTCTTCTTCTTCTTCTTCTTCTTCTTCTTTTGAGACAGAGTCTCACCCTGTTGCCCGGGCTCAAGTGCCATGGCCTGAGCCTAGCTAACAGCAACCTCAAATTCTTAGGTTCAAGTGATCCTCCTCCCTCAGCCTCCTGAGCAGTTGGGACTACAGGCACCTGCCACATTGTGTGGCTAAGTTTTTATTTCTATTTTTAGTAGAGATAGGGTCTTGCTATTTCTCAGACTGGGCTTGAACTCCTGAACTCAAGTGATCTTCCTGATTCAGCTTCCAGGAGTGCTGAGGTGATAGGCGTGAGCCACGACACCTGGCCATTATTCCATTTTTAACTTAAACCTTTAAGAAAAAAATATATTCAGACTCTACTAGCAGTACAGATGACAAGTAAAGAAGGAAAAATGAGCATTGATATCAAGAGTTGAAAAATAAAAATGGTTGTTCTAAAGCCCTATGCACCATTATTTCTACTTGATCTGGCTAAATTCACTGATACATTATTTCTCACAAGCCAAAAAGATTTTTTACTTCTTATATGCCTTGTATATGCCATTAAGAAATGAGAAAGCTGGGCTGGGCATGGTGTCTCATGCTTTTAATCTCAACACTGTGGGAAGCCTCCATGGGAGGATCACTTGAGCCTAGGAGGTTCAAGATCAGCTTGGGAAATATAGTGAAACTTGTCTCTACACAAATTTTTTTTTTATTTAAGCTTTTTTTTTTATTGAATCATAGCTGTGTACATTAGTTCAACCATGGGGTACAGTGTGGGGGCTTCACATGCAATCTGAGATATTTTATCAACCTGATTGACATACCATTCATGATATTTTCTCGTTTACTATATGAAAACA
>CAUYON010102592.1:0-10937 GCA_963573935.1 Arctocebus calabarensis | reverse complement strand
TTCTTTTCTATTCCTTTCTCTCTTTTTCCTTCTTTCTCTCCAGATCTCAGTTACAAAAGACCGTAGCGGCTGTTTTAAGAAGATTCTCCAGGTTATGATCTGGGACTATAGCCAATTTCTGGAGTTTTCTTTGAATGTCTGGGGCCATTTGAGGGATAAATTTATCTTTTACAATATGAAAACTATTTCTTAATGGTAAAATAAACTAACCTTTTATGGACTTTATCGTGTCCCTTTTTGTTGGGAAGCATTTGAATGTTTGTTTGCAGCATGGGGGTCCACAGTTTCAGATGATCCTCTAGATGGCATCTTGATTTGGGTTAGGTAGGAAGGGGTGTATTTGCAGCAATAACTGGTTGGAAAGCAAGAAAGCATTTTATAGGCAAGTTGCCACAGGCATGGGTATTCTACTGCATTTTTCCATATTTTAATTGCACTTTTCTTAGCATCAAATGATGACTTTAAAATGTCATCTACTGAGAGCTCCATCAATTCCATATGTATTTCTTAGGGTGCTTTGCTGATATCAACTAGGTGAGGCTGGGAATGCTCACCTTTGAAAATTTGAGTGCAACGTCATGATTCTCAAAGTCAGCGAACCTTTCACTGTATTCTCCAGTTAATAGGTCTGCATGTATAATAGCTGTCTATCCTTCAAATGATTCCTGTAAATCAACCCATTCATCAATAACCTTTGGGAAAAGGCTAACTGGGGAAAATATTCATCTGAAATTTCCTTTCAGGGAAGTATTTTGAAAATAGATAGCTTCTTGTCAAAATGCTTGTTGGTTTTTTTTTTTTTACTACATATCATAAATATACTTAGTTTTACTGTGCAAAGAAATATTTAAGTCATTTTGATATGACATAGAATCTGCATTCCTATAGAAATCTTCCTTCAATAATTCACACTGCTGATTTCTCGTCTTCTTAAAATTTAACTCTTTGTTCTTGCAGAGATAAAATTTTGGCTGACATCTGTGCCTGTGATAGGCAATACACTTTACAATGATATGGCAAAGCCACCCTGAATTACTTCATTATTCAACTTTAGCATGTCATGACAATGCTGTGTTGCATTTACATGAATATGGTTATCAATACTTATAACTTGTTGCAAAATATCATTTAAAATAGTAGCTTTTGCTCAGAGATTTTGCTGATGCAAGATACAATGAAAAAGAAATGAAAACATCTGGACCTGTTAATACTTCTCTTAGCTGTGCAACCAACCTTTTATGTTTTCCTGTTATGGAAAGTGTGCCATCTGTACATAGACTCACTAAATTTACCAAATTTGGTCCAACTTCATGACATTTATCTTGAAAGTTGATGAAGATATCTATTCCCCATGTTCTGGTTGCAAGAGTGCCCATACAGAGTAACTCTTTGTGGCAAAAAAAAAATCTTCTGTTACAACCCAAGTGAAATATAAAACCTCCACTGAGTCAGTGGTATCAGTTAATTCATCCAAAGTGACTGAATAGTATATATTTTCCTTTTGAAATATTGTGTAAAATTGTTCTGTTAAACTGGTCATATTTCTGGTCAGTATGGTTCTCCTTGGAAAGAGGGAGTTGTTTGTACTTTGAAGCATTATCAGAACCTAAGCATCCTATAATTCTTTCATTTCTACATCACTGCATGGCTTTCCTTTTTTCCTCTGAGTATATAAGCTACTTTATAAGTTGCTTCAATGACATTATTTCCTGGTGTTATTGCTGCTTGAACGAATTGTCTTTGCTTTTGCTTTTCACCTGCTAATTTCTGCAGGACAACTTTTTATGCCTCTTCCCCTAATTTGGAATACTGTGGTCCTCATGAGTGTTATAATGCTGATGAGCATTGAGTTTCTTTATTGTTGATATTGTAGTATCACAAAGCAAGCAAATGATCTTATCTTTAGCAGAAAGGAGATAATGTTGCAATTCCCAATTCTCATTAAAAATCTGTTTTCTTCCTTCAGTGTTCTTTTGGTTGTCTTTGACACGATGGGTTGTTAAGCAGACAGGATTAAAGAATACTGTCAAGTTGTACTACAAGTGTATTTACAAATATCACTTCCAACAGAAACACAGTGCACAACTGTCAAAAGCTGATAACAGACTGGCATACTCGACCCCCATAACTCTCACCCACCAGCCTCCTGCCATCGTGTGCCAGGCAGGCAGGGAAAGTTAGGACTAGACTGTAGCAGCCGTCACTTTAGCCTCATGGCTTACTGATGTTCCAATTCTGCTGGCCAAACTTAGAGGATTATTTTGTTGAAGTAAATTTTATTCTTTGGTATTTTAACTATGTTCATTTTTAAAATAAAATAAAAATGTAAAAGATGAACAAATATGTATTAATAAAAATAAAAGGATTGGTTCTATAAAATTTGAGTTCAGTCAAAAGGCCACTCTGCAGGACCTAGAAGGCTACCTGGCCACAGAGTCTCCACACTACTCGTGTTTGGGGATTAGGCACAGAAAGAAGGGAGGCGAGAGGTAATGGGTGTAACATGACGTACAATCTTGATGGCAAGAACCATTTCTTCTACATCCATGGCAGAACTGAATGCTAGAATGATAAATTATATTCAGGATTATTGCAACCAATAGCATAATTCTTTTCATTAAAAAAATTTTATGTGGCTTGGTGCCTGTGGCTCAACGGGCTGAGGTGCCAGCCACGTACACCTGAGCTGGCAGGTTCAAATCCAGCCCCGGGGCCCACCAAACAACAATGACGGCTGCAACCAAAAAAATGGCCAGGCATTGTGGCGGGTGCCTGTAGTCCCAGCTACTTGGGAGGCAGAGGCAGGAGACTCGCTTGAGCCCAGGAATCTGGAGGTTGCTGTGAGCTGTGATGCCACAGCACTCTATCCAGAGTGAGAGCTTAAGGCTCTGTCTCAAAAAAAAAAAAATTTATTGCATACAGAAAAAAAATCATCTTTGTTGTCATCGTATTACCATCCCTGACATGGGACAAAGGGTGAGATCACATGTGTGGTGCATATTTGAAGGGTCAGGAGAAAACTTCTAAATAAGGATCAAAAATGTTTTCATATAGTAAATGAGAAAATATCATGAACGGTATGTCAATCAGGTTGGTAAAATATCTCAGATTGCATGTGAAGCCCCCACACTGTACCCCATGGTTGAACTAATGCACACAGCTATGATTCAATTAAAAAAAAATAAATAAATAAAAATGCATGAAGAAAAAAATAGCTGAAATGCATAGGCTTAAACCTCTGTAACAAAGTTTGCTTATATGGACTAATATTCCTTTCTACTGTGTCTTTACTTTCTTCTTGATGAAGACAACTAGAGCTTTTGGGGATCTTTTGAAGAGAAGTTACCTTTAAAAGGAAGAGAAGTGAGCTGTAACACTGTGGCACTCTACCAAGGACAACAAAGTGAGACTCTGTCTCCAAATAAATAAATAAATAATAAATAGAAAGAAGACAAAATACATTACATTTTAAAACTTTAGAGTAGTTCAGACAAAAGGATTGAAGTTTTTCTATACATTATTATATAATTTTTATATTTCTAGGAAAGTGTTTCAATCACATTAAAATGTAATTTGAAGACAATAGTCACCTTCAAGCCTTCTCCAAAAAAAAAAGTTTGCAAATAAAATCCTTTTAGAGAATAACATTTTTAAAAGGGCAAGGATCTTCTACTGCAAATGCTTTCAAAGGCTTTCTGAAAAGTCAAAGATGAGATTTGTCTTCTGTTTTAAGTGGTGGATTATTGCTGAGAGCCTTTCTATGAACTTCAGAAGTTTAATCCTGTAAATCCAGCCACTTTATTTCAGTTAGGGTGTTCATCCCTACAGGCAGGAAATGTTGAAGAGGAATCTATTTTATCCTGCACCTTTTGTTCTCTCAGAGAAGTCTCTGTTGGACTTTTCAGATCAGGCAAGAGATTAATACTGTTCATTAACTGTCTCAACTAGGTTTTACATAAGACAATCACTTTAAAGCAAACCTTCTTGTTTGTAACCAAAATACGGAGAATTAGATGCTTTCAACAAATGTAATGATACTAACCTTGACCACATAAATCATAAAAAATTTCAAATCCTCTCCATTAAATTCATTCTTTACTATAAAAAGTGACTGAAAGCTGTATGCTTACCTCCACACAGAGAGAAACAGTTCTACTGTCCTTTTTTAATTGAGCATTAGAAGTAATGTCTCATTTATGATACATTTCTTGATTATATAAATTGAGAATTTGGTCAATTGTAAATTTTATTCCATGTAAAGTGAAAGGCATTCAATTTTAAAGCAATAGAAGTCAAATTACTCATGAGAAATATGTGAGGAAAGCTAAAGAAACTTTCTAGCACAAATATTCTGACTTGCGCTCTCTTAATGATGAAAGTTTTAAGTGACTAGAGACTCTTTTGCATACTTATTATTGTATTCATCCTTTAATATTTTATTGTAGAAAATTTAAAACATACAGGGAGAAAAATTATTATAATGAACTCTCATGTGTCATCATACAGTTTGGCACATCCCTAATCTTAATCCGTGTATTCTATGTAGATTGGAAAACTGTTCTAGGTTTAGACTCAGCTTGTGGGTGGGACATGACACTTTATAGGTAGTACTATGTATTTCCTACTAACTCACCAAAATAGGTACATTGTGGCTGGCTGTCCCTCCTAGTAATCTAAGACGGTGGGGTGTGTTTAGGTAGTTTCAGCCTGACCCTTCTGTTATAAAATCCCCCCACCAAATTTTCACCTGGTGCTTTGAGCATTGTTTAAGGATCCTTGTCAGATCCATAATTTTATTCAGGAGTTATAAAATGGCAACTTTCTAGCATTTCTTTTGCTTTTTAAACCAATGATAAAGAAGGATTTTCTCTCATCTACTTTTGTATTTCCCATATATAGAGTACATTTATGAAACACAGAGTAAATTCTCATGTTCTAAGTTGGTGCCCTGATAACTTCCAGTAATAACCAATGATACTGTTCAATATAGGGTCCATAAAAATGCCCTGGCTTTTATCTGATGGGTTTTTACCAATATGTCACTTATCCGTCCCTGATGACTCTTCTCCTTGTTTAGCCTGAGTATGGTTGTTTCTTGGTTTACCCTGGTTAACTATTACACTGTAAGTTTAAAGTCAACATTTGTGCCTCAACCTTTGGGTATTCCTATAAGAATAATTGACAGTGAGTAAATAGGCAATAAATATTTGTGGCACAGAATTCAATAGACTCGAGTCTACATAGAATATTTAGGTTGGAGAAGGCCAAGAAAGATTGTTTAAGCTCTGTCCTTAGACAAAAAAAAAAATTCATTCTAAGATATTCAAGATAGATAGGTCACTATGCATCTTAAAGAACCCTTGGTAAAAGGATTCTAGAAGTACTGAAGGGCTGTTTCCAATTAGCATTTTAACCTCATCATTGGTATTAATATGTTCTTCTCATTCATCTCTTTTCTATTCTAGTGGAATTGAAAAAACAGTTCTCTTACATATTTCCTTTCCCATATTTCTTTAAGCCAAGAAGTCTGTGTGTTGCTTTTATTACTTTAAAAATGGAATTGTGTTCCAAACTAATTTTTTTTGGTTGCTTAAATTGATTATTTATAGTGTTTTGTGATTGTGTTTGCATTAATTGCTCCTTAAGCAGCTGTATATTAGTTTCCTGTTGCTGCTGTAACAAATTACCACAAACTTGGTGGCTTAAAATATTACAGATTTATTATCTTGCAGTTGTAGGTCAGAAGTGAACCTGGTCTCACTGAGCTAAAATCAAGGTGTGGGCAGGGCTGCTTTTTGTTTTGGAGGCACTGAGGGGAGAATCTGGTTTTTTGCCTCTTCCAGCTTTTAGAGGCTACTGCAGTCTTCTCCTACCTCAAAGTGAACAACTCTGGGTCAAAGCCCACACAATATCATACCACATCACACCATCACATCACATCACATCACACCATCACCCATACCATCACATCACACCCTCACATCACATCACACCATCACATCACATCACATCACATCACATCACATCACATCACATCACACCAAATCACATCATCACACCACACCACACCACAACACACCATCACATCACATCACACCACATCATACCAAATCATATCATCACATCACATCACGCCACACCACACCCCATCACACCATCATATCACATCACATCACATCACACCACATCAATCATCACGTCAGATCACATCACACCACCATACCATATCATATCATCACATGACATCACACCCTGACATCACATCACATCACATCACACCATCACATCACATCACATCATATCACATCACACCATCACATCACATCACATCACATCACACCATCACATCACATCACATCACTTCACATCACATCACATCACACCCTCACATCACATCACATCTCATCACACCCTCACATCACATCACACCATCATGTCACGTCACATCACATCACATCACATCATCACATCACATCACATCACGCCACATCATATGAAATCACATAATCACATCACATCACGCCACACCACACCCCATCACACCATCATATCACATCACATCAATCATCACATCATATCACATCACACCACCATACCATATCATATCATCACATGACATCACACCATCACATCACATCATATCATCACATCATATCACACCATCACATGACATCACATCATATTATCATCACATCTCACCCTCACCTCCTGGTCTGCTTCCCTCTTCTACTTTTTAGGACCTTTGTGATTATATTCAGCCCACCTGAAAAATCCAGGCTGTTCTCCCTATTTTAAAGTCAAGTGATTAAGAAACTTCATCTATCTGTAACCTTATTTTTCCTTTGTGATGCAACGACGCAGGTTCATTCTGGGGATTAGGATGCTGGCAATATTTGGGAGGCATTATCCTGCCTGTCAAAAACAGTATGTGTGAAATTTATTGCTTTATTCCCTTTCTGCTACCAGCTTGCTGTGTGATCATTCTCAGTTGTATTCATCTGTAATAGGTGTATGTTTCTATAGATATGCTGTGGGTGTTAGTGAATTTACCATCTTAGAGTGATGAATTTAAATCCCCTAAATACAAGGTGCTATTTAAGAGCAAAGAAGTTTTATTTCTTTATGGGGAAAAAAAAGCATCACTTAACAGTTCCTTCTCTTTCTTTTGTAATAGGACAGTGGTATTTTTTTTTTCATTTGCACTGAACCATACCCAAACACAATAAATTACTTTCATTTTCAAAAAAATATTAAGTGCTACTTTGTCTGACACATTTTACTTATTTAATGATATGTTTGCCATCATTTCTCATTTTACTGTTGATTATTCAGAAATATTCAGCTAGGATGAGTGATCTGTGGGCAAAGGCTAAATAATCATCTGTAAGCATTTCTATGTTTCTTTTAATATCTATCTATTAAGTATTGACAGTGGTATTTCCAAGTCACTTCACTGGTCTTCCATGCAAAAATAAAAACCATAAAATCCTCCTTTTGTCATTTTATAAATTAATAATCATATGAAATTTCTGTAAAAATTGATCCAAGATTGTAGGAGATTAATCACAGAAGTAGAAAACCTGCAGTATTTTCCCAAGTGGCTATTAATAATATTAATGGCCACCAGAGCCCGGCAATGATGTGATAAAATATGATTCACATTTAACAGAGTCATAGATTCTCAAGGTTTCTATATCCTTTCTTTTTTACTCACATCATAAATATGCTCACTTCTGGTTTACATTTTAAGCTCTTGCTTCTTACTGTTAGGCTCAGCTGCTGATAATTTTGCAAGTGTCTAATAAAGTAAAAAGTGAGAACTTTCTCAATATTGAACTTTAAAGATTCATACCTTACGATTTTCTGTTGACATTTGAAAATAATTTAATCAACGTCACCAGGGAAGGAAGTGTTACAGTGCGTCAATTATGTAATGGGACTCGAAGAGTTATTTTATTGTTGTATCCTCACTGCAGGAAAGGCTTAACGTCTATCTATCTCTTGTATATTCACTACTACCACAAATTCTGACTGAAAATTTTGTCTTCTACTCAGGTGTTAGGGCACCAAAGGGATTCGTAAGTGTGAATGTTTTAATTATCATGTTCTCACACCTGCTAATCCTCCCGCTCCTTTCTCTGAGAGAGCACATTTCTCACACTCAGTCAGGGGCCTGTTGGGAACCATCTTGCCTATAGCTCCCCCCAGCTGTGGCGAGGGGCAGGACAGCATGCTCAGGCCCTGGAGATGCTCTGTCACCTGGAAAAGGCCCTGAAACAGAATACTAACATCTGTGTTCTAGGAAAGACTGGCCTCCACCTGAGAGGCAGCATGGTGTGGGGGAAGAGTATCCATGTCCTTTGGAGTCAGCTAGACCTAAGTTCAAATTCTACACAACTTATTGTGGAGTAGTTTTATTTTTCTCATATATAAAATAGAGATTAATCTTTCAGAAGCATTGTGTAGACTATGGATAAACCATATAAAGCAGTTCATATGGACTAAGTAGGCATGCTTCATAAATTTTTTCAGTTGCTATTATAGTATATAACAAGCTGAGTGATCTTGGATAATTTCCCTAACCTTCCTAAGTCTCAGTTGCAGACAGGAACATCATAAAAGTTTTGGCCAACTCTGAGAGTTTCATGCCTTAGTTGAAAGACCTTGGTCTAAGGGGTAGTTCTGTGCTTTTGTGCTGTTTGTATTTCAGAGTGGGGAAGTCGTGTCAGTAAAATTATAAAAATAGGTTGTTTTGGCAGAGCTGTCTATTACCAAAACCATAAGCCATATTTATTTCTCTATCATATTCAAGTATGTTTTCTTGGCAAGGACAACTCTCAAAACAAAATTAAGAAACAGAAAGCAAAATCTAAGATTGTGACCCAGCACTGTTCATAGAAAAACTTCTCCAGGGGTCATTATTATTCCTTAATTGTCAAAGGGGGACTCCTTTGGCAAAGCTACTGGTCTGGTGCCCATGGTGAAAACAGTCCTCAGGTGGCTCTTGCGAGTTCAGGGTGTGGTCTTCCAAGGAGAATATGGTTAGTTTCCAAAATATATATCTGAAAATGTTTGTCATCTCTAGATTTCACCTTTCCAATCTCTCATAAAAGCAAGTTTTAGTAAGAACATAGGAAGACTTTTGACCTTCACTACTAAATGTAGATCAAAATAAGAACATGGCACTTTTCCTTTGACTTAATTGATGGTGATTTTATCTCAGCAAGTTCAGGCAAAGATTGCATTGGTTTCTTATACTGAAGTTTTTGCTTTCTTTTTATATCACGGGAAAATTCTCAAAAGTTTCAGAAAGTTTATTTACAATTACTGAGCCAAAATTAATAAATATAAATTGTATGTTTACAAATTTTAATGCAATTTCTGTTCTCGCAGACTATTAATACTTCTTACCAATTTTACCCTTAATGTTTATATTTGTATAGAAAACAGGAGGAAATACATGCTTTTTCTTCTTTCATCATGGCAACACATAGAATTTCAGCTGTTCTTTTATATCTCTTATATCAAGATATAAAATGTTTAAGCATGCTTTATTCATTTTTCTGGAAATGAGATGAAATATAAAATAATGGAAATTGCTACTTATGGAAAGATAAATGTCACAAGGGAGGTCATTGTGGATTCATTAAAGAAAAATAGCTGGAAGTAAAGGTTGAAAATAACTGAAAGAAATGCATAAGGAACTAAATAAACTAAAAAAAATTGGTGAAAAAAGGAACAGTATAAACCAATAGGAGAAAATGATGTAGTACCATAGAAAACAGCAGAGTGCCCCTCTTCCTGGTAGAGTCCACAGAGAATTAGCAAGGAG
This sequence comes from Arctocebus calabarensis, assembly GCA_963573935.1. Taxonomy (NCBI): domain Eukaryota; kingdom Metazoa; phylum Chordata; class Mammalia; order Primates; family Lorisidae; genus Arctocebus; species Arctocebus calabarensis. The sequence goes on along the minus strand of CAUYON010102592.1, from coordinate 1,105 downwards.
CTGTAGGAAGAGAGTGATTACCAGCACTGCAAATGAGGCAGTCTCTGGATGCAGACAAGAGCTGGCAGTTGTGCAGGGACAGGTGTATTATTGTTTACCCACAAGGTAGCTGAAGCTCTCAGAGTCTAAACTTCCCAGGGTTAGGCAGCTAACAAGTAACAGGTCTAGGATTTGAACCTGGAAAGTTCAGCTCTAGAATCTGGGCTCTGAACCACTGTATTCTACTATTTCTGTTTTTTTGTAATTGTTTTGGATTCATTGAGGGTACAAAGAGTTAGTTACACTGATTGCATTTGTTAGATAAAGTCCTTCTTATGTCTCACCCCCAAGAGGTGTGCCATAACACCATTATCCCCCATCTCCTTCCCCTCTCCCCTTCCCTACCCCACCCCTTGTACTAGCTCATCTACTGCCTTCATATTAGAGTTGAGTACATTGGATTCTTGCTTCTCCATTCTCGTGATGCTTTACTAAGAAGAATATGTTCCACCTCCATCTAAGTTAATACAAAGATATAAAGTCACCATCTTTTAATGGTTGAATGGATTAACATATACCACAGCTTGTTAATCCATTCTTGAGTTGGTGGGCATTTAGGTTGTTTCCACAATTTGGCGATTGTAAATTGAGCTGCGATAAACAGTCTAGTGCAAATGTCCTTATGACAAAATTATTTTTTTTTTCTTCTGGGTAGATGCCTGGTTATGGGATTGCAGGATTGAATGGGAGGTCTAATTTGAGGTCTTTGAGGATTCTCCATACTTTCTTCCAAAAAGGTTGTATTAGTTTGCAGTCCCACTAGCAGTGTAAAAGTGTTCTTAAAAATAGGAAATTTGGCTCTGACCCTGTGGCTCAATGGGCTAAGGCGCCAACCACGTACACCTGAGCTGGCAGGTTTGAATCCAGCCCGGGCCCGCCAAACAACAATGACGGCTGCAACCAAAAAATGGCCGGGCGTTGTGGCGGGCGCCTATAGTCCCAGCCACTTGGGAGGCAGAGGCAAGAGACTCGCTTGAGCCCAGAAATTGGAGGTTGCTGTGAGCTGTGATGCTACAGCACTCTATCCAGGGTGACAGCTTGAGGCTCTGTCTCAAAAAAAAAAAAA
>CAUYON010102591.1:0-11964 GCA_963573935.1 Arctocebus calabarensis | reverse complement strand
TCCACAGAGGCTGTCTGGACACCTTCCTCACTGCCCTGTCCACACTGGCTGCCTGGACACCTTCCTCACTGCCCTGTCCACAGAGGCTGTCTGGACACCTTCCTCACTGCCCTATCCACACTGGTGCCTGGACACCTTCCTCACTGCCCTGTCCACACTGGCTGCCTGGACACCTTCCTCACTGCCCTGTCCACAGAGGCTGCCTGGGCACCTTCCTCACTGCCCTGTCCACAGAGGCTGTCTGGACACCTTCCTCACTGCCCTGTCCACACTGGTGCCTGGACACCTTCCTCGCTGCCCTGTCCACACTGGTGCCTGGACACCTTCCTCGCTGCCCTGTCCACACTGGCTGCCCCGGGCTGTGCCATATATCCTGGGGGGACTTAGTGCAGACAATGAATGAAATACACCCGTCTTGAACACGGTCTGTTTCCCATGTGTTCTCTCTTCTGACCTAGCATTTAGACAGCTCTAAATCTGACCGGATTCATTAGACATTTCTCACATGATATTTTCTTCTAAAAACAGTCAAAAATCTGCCCAGGGAGCACATAATAAAAATAACTAACTGGGTCATCATTAAACATAAGCAAAGTGTTATGGTGGGGGGGGTGTCAATCTATACAAAAGTTTTGATGGACCCTGGGCCACCCAGTTGACAACCTTCCCAAGAGTGACAGTGACACAGGGCGGCGTTGTGAGGTCGGAAGGTACAGATGCCCTGGCTGGCTGGAGCTGAATGATGGAAACTTTGAGGGGGGAGAAGGTGGGATGGATTTGCAAAACTGAGAGACAAGGTCTGTGGTCTCACTTGGTTGAGCCTGAGCCGGGAGGAAGGGTGACTTGTGTGGCACAGGTGCAGGGGACAGTCTCAATGCTTTTCTGAGGACGAGTGTTCTTTCCTGGGATACTGCAGCCCAGGGAAGATTCCCTTCAATGCATCAAACTTACTTTTTGTCCTGGGGATCCTTTCTCCCCATCAAAGCCGGGGGGACCCTGGGTTGAACAGAAAACAGAATTGATAACAGGTCAGAACATGCAGTAAGATTTCCAGAGTTTCCTACGGAACTTTTCACTGATAAAAGAAAAATCCCGTTGGCCGACAGGTCTAGTCTTAGGTCCAGATGCGAGGACCCGTAACAAGCCATGAAACTGAATATCAAGGGCAACTCTTCCCCCTTGAAAGTTGAGAGTTAAGAATATGTGACTGTGATAAAAGCATCGATCTTTTCAAGGGAGCAAAATGCATAATAATAGCAAAGCCAAGTTTACTATGAAAGACATTAAAACCATAGGAAGGCTTTTTTTTCAAGGAAGGCAAATCTTTGTAGCATCATTCCTACCACTTAAATATGGAGGAATCCTTATGGAAAGGCAGCTCTGTCAATGTTCTAACGAGCCTCTTTATTCTTATTTTTGGAGACTGTGACAAGTGTCTTTTTAGTGGCAGTGGTAACCAGACAGTCACCAAAGCGCCACTTTTTCTTCCTCCTGGATGCAGGCCATGGACTACCTCTCCCGGCCACAGCTGGGTCTGGCCGTGGAGCTGAGGTCGAAGGCTCTGAGGGTGAGACCTCTCAGGGGCTGAGTCAGTTCGGGAGGCCATCCCTCACCCCCAACACCCCGCAAGTTATGGACACTTTACTGAACTCTCGTGGTGACCAGAAACCAGTGTGGGTTTGAGATTTCTATATTTTGGTTCCCAGAGATGACTGTAGCCTGACGTACAGTTGGAAAGGTTTGTGCTGTGATCCCTCCATCACCAAAGGAGGGCACCATTTGGGACACTCAGTTACTGGGCGGGAAGGACGGGCCAGTGGGCTTGGTGGATCAGTGGATGTGCCACGTGGGGGTGTCTGCGTGTGGGGGAGCGCAATGGGACATCTCTATACTTTCTGCTCACTTTTGCTGTGAGCCCAAAACTGCTCTAAAAATGAAAGTCTATTTAGAAAATAAAACAAAACAAACGAGCACAGTGATAAGGCGTGTGCTTTACCCTCGCTCCCGAGAAGCCCGTGGTTCCTTCTTCTCCCTTCAAGGAGATGCCCTAGGAGAGAACAGAGAGCATGAAGGAGGTCCCCGTCACGGCCCGGGTCCCCTGACGCTCTGCTCTGGCACAGGAGACCCAGAGGAAGAGCCTAGGGAGCTACAGCTGGCCCGAATTGTCACTTAGCCATGAGACATCTGTCAGTGCCATACCCATGTGACAACGAGGAAGGGAGGATGGAAATCTGGAACAGGCACAGCAAAGGTGAAAGAGGCAGGGCACGGCGGTGACCTGGACCCGAGGGAAGCCACCCCACTGGCTGGCACAGCTTTGTGTTGCTTTTACAAACTTCAGAAAATGCTATTTCCTGAAGCTAGTGTTTATGATGCACAAAGGACAAAACTCTAAAACGGGCTTCTGGAAAGAGAGATTCAGAGCAAATGCTGCCACTTTCTGGCTGCAGAGAGGTGGGTGAGGAAGCAGGCGGGCTCTGGGCATGCTGGAACGTGGGGACCACAGGTGAGGAGGGGCGTTTCCACGACCTGACGCACCTTTATTCCTGGTTCTCCCTTGCTACCTTTTTCACCCTGCGGAGAATATAAGAAATAAGAAGCTCTTGTTAATTTGATTGTGGTGATGTTTAAAACTTGCTTAGTGTTTATGACAGGAGCTGCAAAGTACTGAAACTTCAAATGATCATTATAAATTTACTGTGAAAAATGAATCCTAAATTTGAAAGCTTCAAAATTCAAAGGGCAAAAAATGTATTCTAAGCAGAGAGAAAGAACGAGGGAGGGGTGGGGAAAGAACCGCAGAGAGAGGGAAGGAGCGAGGCAGGTGGGGTCTTGGGGTGTGCCACGCCTCTTTACCCTCAATGAATTCCCAACAATAAACAATAAACGAATAAATAAAAAATAAAAGAAAAAAGATGTATTCTACATTTTCACAAAATAAGAGGAATCACGTATTATTTCCTCGTATTTCCGGCTGAGGCTTTCTTTTCACCCTCTGCACTCCCAGACTCACATTAGCAGCAAGTGGCCAGAAAAAAGCACCTCGTGAAAATACTTGTTTTGAGTAAGATATTATTGGAACAGTCCTCTGAGAAAAAGATGCATTTGGAACACATTAAAACACAGAGGAAAAGTGCCTTTGAAAGCAATGTCAGCTCTGTAGGATTCGCCCCGCCCCCCACTTCTCTTTATCTAAAATGGTGAAAGAATGTAACAACTGTGGGACCCTTTGTCCCCAATGCCGGGTAAGCAGGTGGTTCCCCTGAAGCTCACACCTGCCCCCTGCAGGTCGGCCTGGGCATGGCCCAAATCTGCTCTGTCCCCCACCACCCTTGGGATCCTCTCCTTGGACTGGACACAAGCCCTGCCTGCCACCCTCCAGGAGGCTCTCGTCAACAGTCACTCATCACTGGGGCCACAGTTCCTGGAGCTGGTTCTGCCCTGAGGCCAGGGTCCTGCCTGCCCACTCCCACCCATGAGCCAGGACCCAAACCCCATGAGGACAGACACTTGAGAGGTGGGAATTATGTTCCATTTGTGAAGATTTTCAGTCCCTCAGACACAGAGGAACAGCAAGCTCAGGAGGGCCCAGGGCCTGGCTTCAGCGAGCAGGGACGGAGCTGCATCATGGCAGGGACAGCGGGTGCCAGTTCCTACTTCAGACTCACAGTAAGTTTGACATCAAACAGAACATTAGTTGAATTACAGAGAAAGTGTCTGAAAACTGATCTGGAGCCAAAAAAAAGTTAAAAGTATTTCATATGACTAAAGAAGAAAAAGTGGGTTTTCGTTTGCAGAATACAACATTTTGCCCAGATAGTTCCATGACTCTGGCTTGGAAATGTGATACACCCTGAACCTTCGTCCATGTCGGAGACTCTCCTACTTCAGGGTAGAACTGAGGCTTTTTAATGGATTCTCAGGCTACTTCAAATTTGTTACAATTTTTAAGATGAGGGACTGATGAAACTCTTTCACTGTGAATCTAATAACTGTCTGGAAGCATATAGAACATTCCAAAGGCCTACGTGTTTTCAGGCATAATTTGCCAATTTGGTGGTGAGGATTTTTCTACTTGGAATGTAAACGTTTGAATAAAATTATCCTTGTTTCTTTTCCTTTTTTAGTTTAGCTGTGAAAATGATTGGTTTTGCTGAAGCTGATTCAGGGTTCCTCCCCACTCAGGGCTAGACAGGGACGCCCCCCCTCCAGGCCACACGCTCCGGGCTCCAGCGAGGTCCTGAACAAAGCAGCCTGAAAGGTTTGGGGTGGTTCCACCTGGAGAAGGGAGCGTACACCCTGATCCCTTCCCAGAGACAAAAATTGAGAGGAGCTGATAATCTTGCCTCCAGCGGACAGACTGCAGTAATACACTCATTAACTTTGGAAAGTGGCCCAAATGTGATTCTCCAGACTGCATATGCCCCCAGATAAAGGACACATGTGGAGCCTTCCCACTTGGGTCCTCCCCTTTGCCAGAAGCTCTAGGGCTTTTTACCCCTCTGTATTCCTTTCTGTCTAGTAAAATTCTATCTTACCACTGATCTGCGGTCTGTGCGTTTATTCTTCAAATCCCTGAGACAAAGACCTGCTGAAGAAAGAAATTCCAGTAACGCAGCCTCCTTACCTTGTACTGGTCTGGGAGGAAGGTGATCCCTGTGGGCCCCACGTAGGGGGGGAAGGGGTCTAAGGGGATCCCGTTGGGTCCGGGCAGTCCGACGTCACCCTGTGTGTTGGGTGGCAAAAGCACTCATCTTTACATCGAAGGGAAAATGTACAATAAAAACATAATCTTGCCACAATACTGCTCTTTTAATTTTTCCATATTACTTACCATACATATACCTATTTGAAACATTATCATCCCCAAATAATCATAACAAAATGAAACAATCATAATATGAAATTATTTGTATCTCACTTTCATTGGGAATCATTTAGAACTCACGTACCAAAGCCACCAGGCCTGCTCACAATTTAGTGCTGCGTTTGCTTCTGTGGAATTAACTCCTTACAATAAATTCCTACACAGGGAAATTATCAGGGGGGAGGGTGAAATGTCTTTATGGTTCTTGGCAGGTATTAACCACTCTTTGGCTTACCAAGGTTGGCATCCAGAAATGCCTAAGAAATGGAAGACTACTTCACTGTCAAAAGTGTTTTTGCATAATAAAAAGCAGTCTCGAATGAATAGCCCAAGATTGCTTTAATTCGCATTTTTACTAGCAGAAAACACCTGCACTGACCAGCTGGTAATGAAACCCACCTGTCCCCAACACTGTGGGCGAGACCCTGCAGGTCCTCTGGCTCTGCCTCCCAGAGATTAACTGGCAGAAAAAGAACTGCCATCCCCCACCACTCCTCATATCACTGTAGAATGCACGTCTGAGCCCCACCGTCACATGAGGTGAAGGGCAGTGCAGGACGTGCGGCCTGGCGTAGTCTGGGCATCTGCAATGGTAACATCTTAAAAATACCGAAAACTGTTTATTCTTCTCCCTGAACCTAAACGGGTCTCGATGATTTTATGAATAACTTGATAAGCTCCTTGTAGCTTAGAGACACCAAAGGCGTCTCCCTTGTATCTAGTGCGACTATTCTCTCCTCCCAGCAGTGAATTCAGATTTTTCTCTTTTTTTCTTTTGTTATTTTGTTATATTTCCTTATACAGGGCTTTCCATGTTTATGTGTTTGTATCTTATATGTTTTATGATTTTTCTTAAATGTTTTATGATTTCTTCTGTGGTATTAACGCAAAGAATGAAGCCTTTCCTCGTCACGCCTGAGCAGTAGAGGGGACTCCACTGAATTTGCTGTTCACTCAAAAAGCAGAAAGGAAAATGCAGTGAAAGTGCTCAAATCCTGATGTCAAAGGGACGAGTCTGCTTTGTGGTGGGTACACGGGTTTCCTGTAACTGCAATGAGCTTATGAATCTGTGGGGCTTCGTTGTTGGGTGTGAGCACCGTGTCGGGACTTCAGACACTTGACTGTGTCTGCTCTCTGCAAGGCCCTGAGGTCTTCACGTCTGGGCACTGCAAGTATTGCAAGAGTCCCACGGTCCTTGTTCCTGCCTTCAAGTCCAGCTAGTGCTGGTTCCTGAGGTCCCCTGGCCCCTGTTGTGGCTCCATGTCAGCCTTTGGCCTCGTCTCAGCCCCCTGTCACCCCTGGATTGTGTATGCTGGAAGACAACCGCAGGGAGCCACTTTACTTCTGAATGCTGAAGATGGGCTGTATGGAGTCGAGGCCAGGGTAGATGGCTTGCGTTTTCTGTCACTGATCCCTGTTCACTAGAGCGTGTTTGATAACCTGGTACCTTACAATGCTTATCTTCCTTTGCAGACGGTCTGTTTGTAGGTCCCCTCAAGGACACAGCACACAATTTAGCCATCAGCAGGATCTGTTTCCTCATTGCTAAGCACCTCTGCTCAAAACTACCAGGTTTCCTTTACCTTTTCTCCCTTTTCTCCATAAAAACCAAGTCCTCTGTTGCCCTGAAAAGAGAAATAATATTTGTAAATTTTAAAAAGCCAATAAACAACCACAGTGATGTATTTCTTTTTTAGAGGAAGAAACCCCGGACCCTACTATCTGCACTGTCACCAAGCTCTGCCTGCGAAACAGCCGGCTTCATCTTCCAGAACCCAGTCACATCATTACAGTCTTTGCCGAGGCCTGCACCGACCAGCAGGGGGCGCTGTACCTGGGTCTGGTCCTCCCGACTTCCTGGCTGGCCTCCCGTCTCTACACTTGTCACCTGAGGGCGTCTCCTTGGGCACTGGCCCATTCACCCGTGGGCAGCAGCCTGTTCATTCTCTCCTCTGATGGAGCCTTTTCTCGTTTCGGTAAAGTAATCCCCGTTTCATATAAATATTTCCTATCTTTTTAATGATTTTAAGAGGCTTTATGAATCAATCAGAATTAGGTGATTTTAAGTGATTTTTGGGTTTTATCCAAACTTTTCATCATCCCTTTTCCTTAAGAGACAGAGCTAGGCCCAGTGTCTGAGCGAGTATTTACAGGGGAGGAAGGACCCAGCCCTGCGGTTGAGGCCTGGCACACAGGACGACCGAGACCAGAAGCTCGCGCAGGTCACAGATGCAGAACTCTTTTCATCCACTTTCACATTTTTTTAGACAGAGTCTCACTTTGTTGCCCCCAGGACAGTGCCCTGGCGTCGCAGCTCACAGCAACCTCAAACTCTTGGGCTCAAGCGATTCTCTTGCCTCAGCCTCCCAAGTAGCTGGGACTGCAGGCGCCCTCCACAGCGCCCGGCTATTTTTAGAGACGTCTCGCTCTGGCTCATGCTGGTCTGAACGCTTAGCTCAGGCAATCCACCTGCCTCAGCCTCCCAGAGTGCTGGGATTACAGGCGTGAGCCACCGCGCCTGGCTTTTTCTTCCACTTTCAAACACTTTGCTTCTTTCCTAGCTGCCTGTGTCCACAGTGATGATAGGCCCTGAAGGCCTATCTGATCTTCCCCTGCAGTGTACGGCCCGCCCCCTGCAATGTCTGGATACTTTCTGACAATAAAAACAAAGCCTTTAATTAAGTTTTGCTTTTTGCTGCTTTCCCACCTGGCTCAGAGCTGAAATCAAAGCCCTGAGATACAGCCAGGCCACATGGGAATGCAGCTTGCAGGGTTCCCTGCAGCCCTTCCCTGCCTCCTGAGCTGCCGTCAAAGAAGTGCCCTGGTCGGGGGTGCCGAGGGGGGTTTGTGTTCGTGGAGATCTGAGGCTTGAGCCCGAGCTTGGGGGTTGACTGCAGCCCCTCAGCCCAGCTGCCCAGCCCAGCATCCACTGCTCTTGGCTCTGGACACTTCTCATCCCCTGCGAGGCCGCCAGGCCACGGGGTGTCTGGCAGGCTCAGTGAGCGCTGACCGGAAGCCCTGTCAGAGGTGGTGGGGGCCTGGGGCTACAGACTCGGGGCTCCACGTGCAGCAACCGTGGGAACGCGGGGGCTTGAGCACGCAGGGCAGCAAGCGCTCATAACTGTCTCTGACCAGAGGAAACTCACGCTGAGGTTTGCTCTGCCTTGGACATTTACCCAACTTTCCTAGGTCATAATGAGCCCTGCTCTGTTCTCAAATTCCTAATGAACCACCTGCTTTGCTGTGCTCCAACCAACTTCATAATCCTTCTCTGATGAGAACGCTGTGGCCTGCCCTGAGCGTCAGTGGCTGCACTCCCAGAGGTGACGCTGGGAGAACCTCACCCGCCTCCTTACAACAATTTGACACACAGATAAACACGAGCTGCCCCTCACCGTCGTCCTCCTCTATGTCGGCAGGCATCACTGGGTCATCACTACATGCAGACACAGGTCCCTCACATATCTGTTCATTCTGCTTGCCAGGTGACCCAGATAGCCTATAGGATCTCCCCGCAGAGTCACCCCTTAGAAACCTACAGAACGGTCCTCATCGTAACACAATCAGTAGTTATCAACCGAATTGGTTTCTGATACATAGTACATATATACAGACACTCAAGTCCCCTCCCCGCCCCCTCGTTCCAGCAACCAACTCACGGGCTGTCCTTTTGGTCCAGGGGGTCCGGGTGGTCCCTGCACAAATACAAAGAAACTCATAAACTGTTTTCTTTACCCCAGGACCCAGATAACATCTGCTAGGAAGCTCTGGGAAAGCCATTTGCTGTATATTTAGAACACTGTGCGGGGTGAGGGCTGGGCGGAAGGCCCAGGGCAGCTCCAGCTCACAGAGCTGGCCGGTCGGCTATGCACAGCTGTTTCTGCTTTGCTTTTGTGTTTAGGCTTTGACTTCGCCCACGCCCCCTCTGTGTTTGTTCTGATCGCTTTGCAAGGTCCCAGGCCCTGGGATGCAGGGACAGTCCTCACTCTGGCGTCCCCACGAGACACTGCCCACCGCTCCTGCTGGTGGTTCAGCACATGGTTCACGGACGACGATAATCCACAGGCCAGCACGGCAGAGTGGGAAGTCTGTCTGCAAAGCTCCCAGCGGCGGCACCATACTTGGACGAATGCTTAGGATGCTCGACGAGAGTGAGCACAGAGGGACAGATGCACAGGCACCACGGACAAGCCTGGGCTGCACCACTGCAGTGGCATACTGAGCGCCACCAGCTGCGTATCTAGTGAGCGTCACCCAGTGTGGACCTAGTGAGCACCATCTGCTGTCTTTGAACTGTGTATTTAAGGTACAAAAGCTCTGACCACATGGCCCAAGTGCTGCATGCAGTGAGAGGGCGAGACCTCTCAGCTTACAGCCCTTGTCCCACCCCCTTTGCCTGGATCTCTCACAGGTGAGGACCACTTGCCAAAAGCTTTCACAGCACCAGGGAGATTTGCTTTGTAAAAACAAAATCTATTACTATGTCTGAAGAAAATGCTGAGCACTGGCCCTGCGACTGTTCGTATGGTAGAATCTCCCCAAATGAACACATCTCCATTTTCTCTCAGTCTATCAGGAAACTGATACCACGGTGTCCCCGACAGCTTGTCTCAATCTGGCACAGGGGTTTCCTGTGACATGGTCTCTCACAACTGTAGCCAAAATCTGTCCTTGAATAATTTAAGGCCCACCTGCTTCACTATACTAAAAAACGTGGGACGTGAGGGAGCCAGAAACCCCGGTACAGTGGCCAGTCCGCCTTCCAGGTCACTGTGTCCTGGTGGCCAAAGGGCGCCTTCTCCATGCCCTGTCCCTGCACTGAGCAAGCACCCTGCACCCAAACACATGTCCTGTCCCGTCTCACTCTGCCCCTTGATTTGCAGGAGGAGGAAGGATGCCCATAGACCTCTGCTCAGCCGGGCACCACGATGGCCAAGAGCTCGCCTACCATGATGGGTATGGCCCAGCTGTGACACATCTGCTGTGACGGGCATGGACTGGCTCTGACACAACTGTCGTGATGGACATGACCCACACAGAGCCTGTTTTCTCCTTATCGACCTGTGGACTTTGGTTTTCTTTGCCCTTTGTGGCCCGAGTAGGTGGGCTAGGGGCACTGTGCATGACCAGAAGGGCACCTGTCAGCACTATTTCAAAATTCGACATAACTGGCAGTGAGCCGACCACAATTTTGCGTCCTTCTTGTCCAATGTAAACAGCAGCAGAATGCCTGCAGAGAACCACCCCTTTCCTGGGTATTTTCCACAGTGACTCCAAGCATCACAGTTGTGTCAGAACGTTCGTCTGCATTCAACAGCAGAAGCAGCCATGTGTGGGAGATGATGTGACAGTGACCCAGAGTGCGCATAGGTACTGGGTACTTACTGGTCTTCCTGGAGCTCCCACTGGGCCCATCGGCCCCATGGGCCCAGGGCGGCCAGGCTGCCCCTGCAGACAGACAATAAGAGAAGGTTTTGAAGAGAGGTAGCCTGGTAGCTGGACACCTGAAGTTCTGAAGCTTTTGTTGGAATGTCCTGTAATCAAAATAAACTTACCTGGAAACCAACTACTCCAGGCTCTCCAGATTCACCCTAATGGAGAGGAAATAATTTTAAGAGTTGTAGCTTTTAAGTATCTTTAGATTTGGGTACATTTTATTGCACAGTTGGAAATGTACATGTGAAATATTATCAGTCTTATCAGGACTTCTTCACGCTAATTACCTAATACTTGGCTTGTAGTGCGGTGAACATGAAAAAGAGATAAGTCTATAATTAAATATAAGCCCAAAGATGTTCTGAATAGAAATACGACAGTTTAAAAATGATCACAGTTCTGGATTATTCCAACATCCTAAGCACTCCTTCACTGCGCTTATTCTTGTAACTTGGAGTTCACTTGGTTGTTACTCTTATTAACTGAGAATTTGCACTGGATCACATTACTATGTCTCCCACCCCTGGGGAACGTACCCTGTATCGGTCCCGGTCCTCTCCAGACAGTGCGTAAGGCTCGCCTTTCTGCCCTTTAGGTCCTTGGGGTCCCTAGTTAGTAGATAAATTGTAAAAAGAAAAAAAAGAAACACACACAAGAATTCCATTAACATTCGGGGCAGCTAAGAAGATTTCATGGTTAGATATTGGCTTTTACGGGCACTGTCTAATGGTCCTTACGGCTAGTGAGCGCACTCTGAATGTCAGTCTCCACATTCGTCACAGAGTGAGACTCCTAATTTCAGACGGACACAACAGAATCTTCCCTCACAGTTGACACTGTGATACTTTCTGAGATTTAAATTATTTTCAAAACCCAAATGAATGCTCTGTAAAGCGTGTCTGTAGCACCCAGCACGGCATTGTCTTTGTACTGACATCAGGCTTTCTTTGGCCTCCACGTACTGGACGTGAACTCGTGGCTGAGAGACGGTGGGCTGCTCTCCGGAGCTGTGTCAAGTGTAAACAGCAGGTGTGTGGAAGTAACTTTCACACCTACACATAAAAATCAACATTTTAAAGTAATAAATACATGTCATGATCATGGAATTCATGATAGACTAGAGGAGAAAATGACACAGTTTACTGAAAAGTTTAACTTCATAAAAAAGAAACAGCCCAGGAGGACGGACTGCAAGATAGAGGAGCGACCGATAGAAGCCGACTTGCTTGGGGGAAAACACGGTTATGGAGTCAATGGCCACTCTTCCTCCATGTTAAGGTTTGTTTTTTTTTCTTTTTTTGCCCAGGGCCGGGTTTGAACCCTCCACTTCCAGTATATGGGGCTGGTGCCCTATTCCTTTGAGCCACAGGCACCACCCTGTTTTGTTTTTGTTTTTTTCTTTTTTAAATAAGAAGTCTTAGGAAACAAAATTTTAATATAACCCTGAATTTGCAAGATTTTCAGTTAAAAGGTAGTAATAAAGCACTGAGACAGATCCTGAAAACAAACAAGGCCACAAACAAATTACTGCTATCAATCGCTAAGTCATGGAAGAAGCCCAAGAGCCCATCGATACATGAATGGATTAATAAACTGTGGTACATGTATACCATGGAATATTATGCAGCCTTAAAGAAAGAGGGTGACTTTTCCTCTTTCAT